>JAWNPR010000090.1:19175000-19445000 GCA_035047405.1 Drosophila stalkeri
CAACTGAGTCCCTCAGCTGCGTTATCACATCATTTGATGTTGCCGCTGCCGCTGCTGCTGTTGCTGCTCGAGTTGCATGCAACATTGTCCGCCAACTAATTGTGCTCATTATCTGTTAAATGTTGGCAAATTTATGTAACGCACGCAGTTGAGCCACCAACTGATTTGATTACTCGTACGTGTTGCCACAGGCGAATGTAGCCGAAGGCGAGAGGAGTAGGCCGATAGCGTACCTGCAGTTGACTATAAAAGAAAGAAGAGGGGAGACAGCAGAAAGGAGAAATAAAATAGCGCAACCCATAAAACATGTAAAATGCTAAAAAGCCAACATACAAAGCCAAAAAAAAAAAAAAAAAAAAAAAAAAAAACTTGAATGCCATTGCTTCGCACTTCGTCTTCCTGGTCTCTGTTTTGGCGACTCATTAAAAATTCGTTGAACGTTCCACTAAATGTTCATGTTTTGCATAAAAATTCAGTAAAAAGGACTTGGCCACCATGTGATGAGCTCCAGCGACTTTTTCATATTATATGGAATGAGTGCTTCTAAGCGTTTACATGTGTGTGCTGTACGAGTATATTCAATTGATCGTGGACTGAAGCTGTGGAGCTTGTTACTGGGGCTAAAATGATAATTAGCTCGTCTACGCCTCTAGATGAATCGCAAATTCAATTTATTTCCACATTGCACATTTACTACTTATGCTTTCTTGAATTTTGATACTCCTTTAATTTATCTAAAAAAAAACATTTGGCACATGTTTTACATAATAAATTTATTTTATAAATATTTTATTTGAAATAAATATGAATATCAGAAAAAGAAAATGTTTAAAAATATATAAAATAAATTTAACATCTAAATAAACATGAAATTATATTTAAATGAATTCTTGTTATAAATAAAATTAGTTGAAAAATATAATAAATAATTTATATTTTTATAATTTTTTTTTATAAGTATATATTATATTATATATATATATATAATATATTTTATAAATATTTTTATTAAAATAAATATAAATAAAACCAAAAATATAGTGTTCAAAAATAAATAAAAATATATAATTCTATTTAAATTAAATTTAATTAAATTTGTTTTATATAATATTAAATATAATATAATAAAATATAATATAATATTAAATATATTTTGTAAATATTTTAATTTAAATAAATATGAATAAAAGCAAAAAATTAATAAAAAAATATATAAAGATATATGACTTCGATTTAAACATTAAATTACATCTATTCAAAGTAATTTTATATTGTATAAATTGGTTGCAAAATATAAATTATATTTTATTTCATTTGTGTCTACAATATAATAAGAACTATATGTTAAAAATATTTAAGTTAATATGAATAAAATGTTGTATTTTAGCTTAAATAAATATGAACGAACGAACAACAATTTTTTTTTTGTTTTAATATAAAAATCTACAAATATATATAATATATATATATTTTATTTTTCTTGAAACTACATTTTTAAATGCTTCTACTCTTAGAGACATCACGTAAATGTCTTTTGCTTTAAACTAATCAAATAATTTGTCAATGGCAAAAACATAAATATCAATATCAATATAAATCAAATCAAAAACCACAAAAATTGCCAACGATATTAGAGTTTTAGTAGCTCAACGAGTAAGCAAACGACTAAGCAGGAAATGCTATTGAACATCACGTAATCACATACACAGAAAAAGATAGAGAGAGAGAGAGAGAGAGAGAGAGAGAGAGAGAGAGAGAGAGAGAGAGAGAGAGACATACACTCTAATACACACACTGCACACACGCTTTGTGCTTGTTGCAGAGAACGTAAAATTTCATTTCAATGCTTATCATTTTTGCGGTTTTTGTATTCTTTTGAAAATGTTTGATTTCGTGGATGCTCGTTGATATGTACGTGTGTGTGTGTGTGTGTGTGTGTGTGTGTGTATGTGTGTGTGTATGTGTTGCGGTGTATATTTGCTGGTCAGGGCATAGAAATGCAAAGCGGAAATAACATGAGGGATAAATCAGGAAATTGCTAAACATCAAATAAAGCTGATAACGTAACTTAGCCGTATGACATATATACACTAAGCATGCAATAAATATCTATACATATATATATATATATATATACATATATATATATATATATATATATATATATATATATAAATATATATATATATATAAATATATATCGTATATAGCGCACGTAGATTCGCAACGTTGCTGATGTCAACAATTCAAAATCATTGCACTGATGACGAGGCAAACAGCTGGCGGAACAAAAAGTGCTGTGCACCGAAAAATTCAATTTTGCAATATGACATCCGGCGGGCAGATCGACACACACACACACATACACACACACATACACATACTCGCACTCAGTGCACTTACTGTGTGGGGCATACGGCGTATACTTAACGCCGCTGCACTTGAGTCAACAACCAACAGCATTGACATCGCTTGCCCCTGTTGCAGCCAGTCAAACTGTAACATTTACTGCAACAGCCATCAGCTGCCGGCCATCGTGCTCTGCTCTGCTCTGCTCTGCTTCACATTGCAATTATGTCCACATATCAGCATTTGGTGGCACTTAGATGGTCGCATGTGCAATCAATGAAATGTTTTGTATACAATTTGTTTGTTACTAATTATAATTAGGTTCGGCATATTGTCTCAAAGTGCTTGAAAATAATGGAGAAAAAAAAAATAAAATAAAAAAATATAAATAAAATAATTAGCTAAGATTGACAAGAAAGCAGTGAATCAAATAGATTTTTTTTTTAATTTTATATATAAATAAAGTTAAAAATATAACTATAAAAATTATAATAATATAATAAATTTAATTAAAAAAAAAATAAATAAAAAAATATAAATAAAATAATTAGCTAAGATTGACAAGAAAGCAGTGAATCAAATATAATTTTTTTTACATATTTTACTTTTTATTATATATATATTTTTTATTTTTAATTTATTATATTATTATTATTTTTTATAGTAATATTTTTAAATTTATTTTTATATTTTACTAGAATTACATTTTAATATTTTTTATGGTAGCTTCTTGTAGACAATATTAAATATAAATTTTAATTATTAATTTTTTTATTAACATTTGGCATTTTTATATTAATTATGCTCTGTTCGTAAGATCAGCCGACAAAAAATGATGCTCAGAGCGAGTTTTGAGAAAAAGACTTCGATTCTTCTCGTTCTTGATTTTCTGTTGAGCGCCTTGAGTTCGTGATGCAAAACGAGCATCATTTAGGCAGAGATACGATTGACGTTCACAGAGAGAACGTAGTATGTGAGCAATAAACTTAAGCAGTCAATATAAACGATCTCCACATTCACTCACGAATGAAACTCTTGCCTACATACTAATACATCCACAAAAGAGCTTTAACTTCATTTATGTCAACCAAACGGTCGTGGAACAATGAGAACGAAACAAGACAAAAACAAACACTGGCGAAACGATCGTGAACGAGCTCGTTAAAGCATCGTTGCTCTCGGTTGCTCTCTGTCTCCATTCCCATAGTGTGAGTAAAAGACGCTGACATCGAACACCCAATAATTATTGGAGAGTTATGTTTGTAAATGTATTTTTTTTAATATATAATATTTTCTTTTAATTGGTAAAATACGTATATTGATGCTCGGCAATGACTGTCTTGCTATATATTTATTTGCATTTTCACGCCTTTCATTAAATTACATTTCACAATACCTTTCTATAGATCCATTAGAGCTTAGGAGATTTTAACCTTTGAAGTCCTGAGTAGTCGGATATAATCAATAATCAATTTAAGTCTCCAAATCAGAATTTTAAATTATTAGTTATTCAAGCAAGTAATCTAGAAAAAAAATATTTAACCAAATTAAAAATAAATAATACACAAAAGGATTTTACCCTTTGTCATTTAGCTATTGCTAGTAAATATTATATAAAAAATATATAAATTAAATAAAAAAAAAGAAAAAAAGATAGTAGTTCAAAAGATCAATTCAGTAATGTTTTCTGTATTTAACTTTGTAACAAGAAATAATATATTTTTTTGTCTTTATCTCTCATATCATGCGCAATTTGATAGCTTTTAATCTTTTTTTTTTTTTTTGAAAATCTATCTACCGTCAAATTCTTTGCATCTTTCACTCATATTAAATTAAAGGTCATTTAATTACAATTACTATACACATCATTCACATGTAGATACTTGAGCTCTTTGGCTCTCGTTTGAATTTATCAACATGGAAAATGGCAACTTTTCGTTACATAAATGGCACTCGAGTCGTGGCGCTTTGGCAGGTTCAAGTGAAAAGCATTGCATAAAACACGGCGCACATTTTAGGCACTTGCCGCGGTCGGCCTCCCTACACACACACACACACACACACACACACATATATACAAACTCTACGTAGCACACACTAGCCCAAAAATAAGCGAGCAGGCGAACGAAAATTTAATTACACTTAATTAAGTGCAAAAAATTTCTACAATGCTATTAAAATGTGCTTCAAAATGGCTTTGGTTTTTTGGCCCACTGTGTCAGCATGAGTGAGACAGAGAGTGAGAGAGTGTGTGTATGTGTGTGTGTGTGCGTAGTTGAAAAGTGGTGTGCTGCTGCTCTGCATGTTTGTATGAGTGAGTTTCAAAATGTACTTTGCATTTATTAGAACATTTTTGCGGGACAACCATAAAAATGCTTTGTTCAACATTAGTTTTTGAGCAAAACTTACACACACACACACACACAAACACATTTATATTTATATATATATATTGTTACACCCACACACTTACATATAAACTAGTTGTACTTAGTGTGAAGCATAAATTAGTTTTAGTATAGAATGTCGATGCTGCAATACTCTCTATAAAATATCCTCATTTTAATAATTAATTGTAATAAATTAATAAATTTCTAATAATTTTTGAATAATAATTTAATTTAATTTAATTAAATAATTTAATTTTTTTTTTAAAGAATTTTTTCACATTTCTTTCACTTTAGCAAAATTTTAGTTCATATTTTGTGCAGAATTCTTGGTATTCAGCTTAACTTGAGCATATTTTGTAATTTCTGTTTAGTGTCTGTGCCATAAATTTACCAAATGTTTTTCTGCGGCTTGCGTTTTGGCGAAACGCAGCACATTACAAATACCAAATTAAATTTCAGCCCCCGGCACAGTTCGGTTCTTTTCTGGTACGCAAATAGTAAATACGTTTATGGCGCTGGCCACTGAATTACCTCTAAAAAGCGTTAGATAACTTGCTGAAAACAATAAGAAGCATTAAAATTCTTTTTTTTTTTTTTTTATTATTGCCACGGCAAGAAGTTTATGACTCCCTCACCAACTGGCTTGTCTATTACGCGTAATTCTCGCTAGTTATACTCTGTAAGCGTAAGCATGGGGTATAATGCGGCTAAGAAATATACACAGCTTTATTGATGAAGTATATTTGTAGTATGACTATTATATTGTTGTTTTATTTTGTTTAATTAAAGAAATGTATTAAATTAAAATTTTTAATATAGATAAGATTTTAATGCTTTCAATATGCAATTTTTTAAATTAAATGTTATTAATAAAGAAAGCAAATTGAAAATTTATATTTGTATATATTTGTTACTTTATTTATTTGTTAGAAAATTTAAATATAAACTTGATTTTTTTATATATATTTTTTATTAAATGTAATTTTTATATTAAAAATTTTTATATAAACAAAATTTTAAAAAACATCAAGTATCAACAAAATTTTTGTGCTTTGAATATCCAATTTTACAAATTAAATAATTTAATAAAGAACGAAAATTGAAAATTTATATGTGTATATATATGTTACTTTATTTATTTATTTGAAAATTTAAATATCAACAAATATCAACTAGATTTTTTGATATATATTTTAATAAATGCAATTTTTTAAAATAAATATTAAAAAATAAAAATAAATAACAAATAAAAATAAATTTTGTTTATTTTATATTTATGTTTAAGGAAATTAACATTAATTGATATTTTCTCATAGTAAAAATAAATAAATAAATAAAAAAAACAATAACCACAGATATGAATAAATAAAAAAAGCTTACTAATATCTTATTTTTAATTAAAAAATGATTATTAACCAATTTTTTTTATGTATTTTTTATCACATACACTTTTCTAAATTATATAATTTATTATTCTATTTTTTTTTTAAATTTATTTATTATATTTTTTAAAAAGTAAACTCTTTTTTTTTTACATTTTACATTTTACATAATTGTAATTTTAGTCATATATAAAATTTGAGTTTTAACTTATTCTAAATTTTGTTTAATAATCAATTTTACTTATTTTTTTCAAACATTTTTGTTTATATTTTGTATTTTAGGAAATTATATAAAATATAATTTCAACTATTTTTAAACTTTGTTTAATAACATATTTTAGGTGCACTTTTTTTTTTAATTTTTGTTTACATTTTACATAATTGTAATTGTACTCATATATGAAATATTATTTTTCTCTTATTAAATTTATTTTTAAAAATCTATATTTAGATTTATAAATATTTTATTATATTTTATTTTATTTTTAAATTAATTTGTTTATCTATGTTTATATTTATACATATGTATATATATACATATATATAGATATATATTTTTTTTTCATCTTTTAATATTTCAAGGATATCTCAACGTCGCAGACCTTCCACATGCCGCATTAAATTATTTTTTTGTTTATGAGTTAGTCTCCGTCGTCGTGGTCGTCATCGTCGTCGTTGTTGTTGTTGTTGTTGTTGTCTTTGGTTGTCCATTTGCTTTTATAGAACTTTCGCTATGTTGCTGTAGCTTTCTGCGTTGACAGCATGTGGCTGGAATTGCGGCTACTTAGCATCAGCGTGGATTGTTCCGTTGTTACTGTTGTTGTTGTTGTTGTTGTTGTTGTTATTTTTGGCGCAGTTGACTGTTGTTATAAGCCGCTTTTAGACAGGCACTGACAATCCGCGGCTGCTGCTACTTATTTTGATTAAATTTACATAATTTTTTTTCTGTCCCCGGCTACAGCCCTAATTTAATTTAGCCGCATTTTGAAATATGCCGTCTTAGTGCGTCAGTATGCCAATGCCATACTCCCCCCTCTCTTCCACTCCTTGAGTCACTGCCGCCTTGGGAGTGCCATCAATTTTGGGTTTTGATTTCGATGTTTGCCAGCCACTGTTAACTCGATTGCCAATATCGTGTGCAAATATTTCAATAGCATTGCAAGCCAAGCGCCAAAACTTTGTAGCTTTTATGCCCAAGCAAATCAGAGCCAATGCCAGCCAGCCAGCCACGCCCCCCTTCTGGCATATCAAAATCGCCAACTGAGTGTATAATTTGCGCTTTGTCTAACTGTCAACACTTTTAACCCATTTTTGTCGGTTATAAGTTTGGTTTGCTATGAATTGCATATGCGGAACTACAGCGAATCTCTGCTATAACGAACTGGTATTTAAATATATTTTATTCAATATTTTAGATACATTTAAAGCAATTGTATTTTAGGCTCATATTTACATCTTTACTTTAGTTTTTTTTTCTCAATATTTTCTTTAGCTAAAAATTTGGCATATTGCAAACTTTTTACTTTTAAGCTGTCTTCACTGTACACTCAACCAAATGATTTTTTTTTTTTTTCATTCCTACTCTCAGTTTTACATAGTTCTCTTGAAACGCTCTGGCTTGAAGTGGATGCAGATGCAAGAGCTGAGCATTTCGCAGAGACTCTTTGAATTTTAGGTACATCCGAGTTTTTGGGTTGACTAGCTGGCAGTTGAAATAATATTTGCGATCATAATGGATTTTGCCAATTTGAATATTATTACACACACACACACACACATATTTATATAGAGAGAGATATATACGCGCAGCATAGTTTCATTTTGCTTTGTGGCTGGCAATTTTCTTAAGTAGTCTTCGAGTAGAGTTTAGATTTATGCATATGTAAATGGAAAAGCTATTGAAAATATATCTATATATATATTTTAGAGAAATTCAGTGCCTCTGATGAGTTGTTAATGAAGTGCGTTGTATGGCGCTGCATTTGGCAAACAGCTAGTAGTCTATCTAAGCTCTAGCTTACAATAATGCCGATGCGCAAACAGTCATGCCATATTAGCTGGCCTCCTGCTCCTCCTCCTCCTCCTCCTCCTCCGTCCACATCCACACTCAGCAGCTCTGGCACTCTCGATGCCGGTAAACAGTTTGCCATGCCTTTGCCACAGTGCAAACATGAAGCACATTATCATTGCCGGCAAATGACGTACAAAGCTTAAATATTTGCTCAACTCTGTCTCAGCACAACAACCAACAACCAACAAACAACCAGCAACAACAACAACAACAACGGCCAAAAGGACGAAAAGGAGTAGCTGCGTATATGGCTGTTGGCCAGCATTGCGCATACGACATGTAGCCCTTGCTCAAATATTAAAAAATAAGCAACGCGCTCTCTTCAACAGCGCCTGGCAACTATGTGGCGTAATATTCACAGCGTTTTGCCTAAGGCACAGCAGAGCTGAGCAGAGTGGAGCAGAGTGGAGCGAAAGGCAGCCAACAAACCAACAACAAACATTGTTGACAGCAGCAAAAGTAATAAAACTTTAGGCGTTGACTCGACTGTGGGCTGAACTGTGCTGACTGAGTGAGTGACTGATGGAATGACTGAATGAATTATATAGCAATGAAATGTGTCGACCCGCAAAAGCGTGCAGTTATTTTTTGATATTTATGCCTCTGGTATGGTATGTCAACAAATGCCTTGATAAATAAATAGAAAATAAAAATAAAATATATATTAATGATTTCTATGTGCTGAAATGTGAACTGAATGAAATGAGCTCAAATATGATGCTGTGATTGAGCCACACAAAAAAAAAAAAAAAAAATAAAACCACAAAAATTGGCTTGAAGTAAGAAATGAATTGCTTTGGGAGAAAGGGTTACGTAAACGTGGCCATGCTCTAAAGCTTATGTGAATTGTAACGTAAATGAGCTACAAATTAACGAACCGGCAATCAGAGTTAAGCCTTTCATGAATTTCACATTCCAGCGGCGAGTTAGCCATCAATTCGGTTCGTTATTTTAAAATTGAAAAGGATATCAATGTTCTTGTTACTAAAATGCCCTATAAAAAAAAAAAAAAAAATTAAAAAAAAAAGAAAAAGAAAAGAAGGTTTATATTAATTAATAATTCCAAAATGAATGAAATGAAAATTGACTTAATATCTAAATATATATATAAATTCATTTTATTTCATATTAATTTTTTTATATTTCTTTGCCTGCATTTATTTCACATTTATCATTTTATTTTATATTTAATATTTATTTTATTTTTTTATTTCTTGGTCTGCATTATGGTCACATTTATCATTTTATTTTATATTTTATATATTTTTATTTATTTATTTTTAATTGTCTTAGTAAATAAAACTATTTATTTTAATTTATATTTATTTATATTTTTTACCTTTCATATTTTCTATAGTAACCAAAAATATATTTAATTAATTTCTTTTGTTTCTTATTTATTTTTTTAATTTTTAGTTTAGTACTTATTATATATTTATTTTTATTATTTACCACAAATATTTTCTGTAGTTACTAAAAATATTCATTTTATTTTTTATATATTATTTCTTTATTTTTAATTATTTGAGTACCTAGTCTATATTTATTTATATTATTTACCTCAAATATTTTCTATAGTTACCAAAAATATATTTAATTCGCTTCAATTTATATTTCTTATTTATTTATTTTTAAATATTTTTGTACCTAGTTATTTACCTCAAATATTTTCTATAGTTACCAAGAATATATTTAATTCATTTTATTTTATATATATTATTTCTTATTTTTTGTTTTAAATTTTATTTATTTATATATTAATATTATATTTATGTTTAAATATATTTTTAATCATTTTAGTACCTAGTCTATATTTATTTATATTATTTAGCTCGAATATTTTCTACAGTTGCTAAAAATATATCTAATTCATTTAATTTTATATTTCTTATTTATTATTTTCATAATAATTAATAATAATAATTTTTCATATCTGATTATTCACATTTTATTTTTTGTTTCTTATTTATTTTATTTATTTATTTTATTTTATTATTTTTCTATTTTTTTGTATCTGGTCTTCATTAATCTGTATTATAAACTTATATTGCTAAGACAAAAATTGATTCATTTGATTTGTTCTTATATATTTATTTTTATAAATATCATTATTTTGTTTTTATTTCTAGCCTTTTATATTTTATTTTATATATTTTATTTATTTATTTTTTCTTTTTTAATACCTATTCTATATTTATTTCTAAACTAAACTATTACTAAAATTAAAATGATTAAAATGATTTCATTTAATTTTATTTTTCCTTTTTATTTATATTCACACTATTTACTATTTATTTTTTGTACTTAGTCCATATTTATTTCTATTATAAACATTAATATTTATGTCGAGTATATTCTGCAGTTGCTTAAAATATATTTGATTCATATTTATATATTTCTAATTTATGTATTTTCATAATTATTATTACTTAGTTCTTATTTCGCAATATTTACATTTTATTTTATATTTATAATTTATTTATTTTATATTTTTTAGTACATTGTTTAGATAATTGCAAACATTAAATTGTAAAACTAAAATTATTTCGCTTTATTT
The DNA here is from genome assembly GCA_035047405.1 of Drosophila stalkeri. Classification (NCBI taxonomy): domain Eukaryota; kingdom Metazoa; phylum Arthropoda; class Insecta; order Diptera; family Drosophilidae; genus Drosophila; species Drosophila stalkeri. The sequence goes on from JAWNPR010000090.1 coordinate 19,185,750, forward strand.
TATGTTTTATTATTTTGAAATCTCTTCATAACTTCAATTCATTTATCTCCATCACACACATTTTTCACACAATTTCTATGAACAGGGTATATGAAAAAAAAATAGATGAATTCACCTAACGTCTTAGCCGAAACGCGGAAATATTAGCCGCAAAACTTTTGACTCGTGCTAGCGACAATCCTGTTCGATGCCTTGGTTCCCTGCCACCAGCTACACCCATCAGTCTTGATGCTGCGGCTTTAGCTGCACGGCAAAAATGGCATAAATAAAGCAAACACAGCAACTGTAAAAAGGAAAATTTTTGAAAAATCGCAGGCATTGGGAAATGCGAAACGAAACGAAACGTGGGAGCGACTAACCAGCGGGACAGCGGGGCTGTATTGTAAAAATGGACATGCTATGCATGCCGAGTGCTGTCGCATTTATTACCAGTAAATCTACAACTCCACCTACATACATACTTTCTAGCGGCCTGGCAATACGCGTACAGGGCGTACAGAGGGTGTTTCGCCACTGCGTATATAGGACATCTATATACATACATATTATATATAGGAATATATATATATATATATAGTAGAAGTACATATATCTGCGGCGTTGTCGCTGCGTATTGGTACGTGCCGAATGGCAACTGAAAACTTTTTTAATTTAAAAAATTTTGTGTTGTTCTGCTTGTGCCAAGCGAAACGCAAAGACGCTGTCGATGAGGCGATGAGAGTTCGAAGCATGCGTTGCATTTGATACGTCCAAATTCTAGTCTAAGTCAGAGTAAAAGAAAAAAAAAGTAAAGAAAATAAATAAAAAAAACAAAGCAAGAAAAAATTTGAAAAGTGAAGAAGCATAAGCTAAGTAAAGCAATATTTACTTGGAAGATGCCCTTTCAAATAATTAATAAAACAAAACATAAGAAAATAAAATAAAAATATATTAAACAAATATAATAAAATATTTTAAAATTCATTTTTAATCTATTCTTAATAAAATTTGGCAAATAGTAATTTAAAATATATTTTCTTTTAATTTATTAAATTTTTTAAACTTTTTTTTTATTACTTTTATATTATGTTATATTATTATTATATATATTATAATATTATATTAGTTGCAGCTTGGGTTTTTTTAAATATTATTATTATTATTATTATTATTATTTTTTTTTTAAATTCTTTTTCATATATTTAGCTTCAGCTATAGTTTTTTATTTCTCCATCAACTTAATCTTTTTTTTTTTTTTATATTTGCTTTCCAAAATCTATTTCACTTTACAGTCAATATTTCCATATGAACTCTAGTTATCCATCTAGTCCACTCTATGTATATGAACTCTAGTTACCCATACCTCTCTGGCTCGCTCTTTGTATAGGGTATTCAAAATAAAAACCAAAGTCAGAGTTAAAAATATTCGCTGCCGCGAGCGGTAAAGTTAATTTACAAACGAAACATTGGAATTGGTCCCGGATAGCAACCACAACGACGACTGCGGCATAATAAATGCTAGCATAACTCGGGATATCGTCCAACTCTGGTTCTTTATCATATTTGACCTTACACACACACACACACACACACACACACACACACACACATACGCACGCACACACATTGATTGTGCGTGTATTGCATAGTGTCGAAAACAGGCAGGCAGTCGATGAATGTTATTGAAAAGAGCTGCTCATATTTCAAAGGGACAATCACGCGTATGACAGCCGCGGGCTGTCAATGGTCGAGCATGGGTATCATTGGCGATAGCATTGCTATCGAGGACTTTTGCCTCAGCCTCAGCCTCAGTATCAGCCTCAGCCTCAGCCTCAGTCTCAATCGCAGCTTCAGCTTCGGTCACCGATGCTTGTGCTGCAGGCGCTGCTGGCGTTTTTATTATTATAAGCCATGCTGTGCATATTATATTACCACACAAAAACTGTTAGCACATGCTTCCAGCTACGGCAGGCGGCGACAGAGTCTCTGAGTCTAAGGGGATTGGGGAATGTGGAATGGGGCACGGGGCACGGGGCACAGAGACAGAGCCACGGACTGTGGCCCAATTGTCACTTATAAATTGCCATTTAAAATGTTTGCTTTTGGTTTTGGTTGCAGCCCGGCCATAGGGCTGTGCATGGGCGGGCAGGGGGGTTGGTAGTCTACGAAATCTGAAACTTTTTCAAGCTATCAACGAGTGTGGGAGCAGAGTATTCGAAGCATATCAAGTAACGATTGGATTGTGAATCTGGCAGTAAATGTGTGTAAAAATCCTCAATATAAAGTTGCCAGAAATTAAGGGATAAGCTAGACAAGAATTGGAAAATATTAAAGAATTAAAGTATGAGAATGTTTAAAGTGAAAATGTACTCAAACTGAGAATAGAAAAATACTTTATTGTTAAAAAAACGTTTCGATACTTTAGTATTTCAGTCAGTATTTTTCAATTTAAAAGTATATTAAAAGTAAAATAATTAAGAATTAATAAAATTAAATATTAACACATCTATGAAAAAATAATATATAAATAAAAACGATTATAATTCATGCACTAATTATTTTTATTTATATGTAAATGTGTATTGAAAGCTAATATTTAAATAAAAAGTAAACAGCAAATTTTTATACCAATTGTATATAAAAGAAAACAAAATATTAAAAAATTTAAATAAAAAAAACATGATTTAAACATATACAAATTTTTATAACAATTGTATATAAAAGAAAAAAATTATTAATATTAAAAAATTAAAAAAACATGATTTAAACAAATACGAAAATAAAATAAAACAAATAAAAATGTGTATTAATAATACAAAAAAAAAAAAATAATAATATAATAAATATAATGACAAATATATCAACAAAATTTTACAAATTTTATTTTCTAAAATTAATAAAAATAAAAAATAGTAATCAAATTAATTCAATAAATTTATAAAATGCTATTTTCATAAGTTAAAAAAAAAAATCTGAAATATTATAGTATTTACAAAATTGTAAAACTCTCCATATAAACATTCATAATTGAATTATATCTATAATTGAAATAAAATGTAAAACTCTTTGCATAATTTTAAAAACATTAATTTTAAATTACAGCAACAATTATGAATCAATCGCATTAACAATAAAGCCAAATGCATTCACTCAAATAGTTACATACGCTGCGTGAAATCTTTACAATTTTGCAACAATTGAATGTATATGAATACATTCAATATATTGGTGTATTGATAAAGTGAATAAAGTAAACATTTGATGTGCTTCACGCACGTGACTTTAGCTCTTAAATTATTTATAATTGCATAATGTTTACTTTGTTAAATGCGCCAGTCGATTTATGCAGTTGTTAATTTTAATTGCAAATTTTAATTGCATTTAAATCAAACAAAAATATATTCACACACACACACACACATACTGTTGCAGTCTGGCTGAGAAAGTTATGCAAAAAACCGAAAAACCCTTTTTAATTCCCTCCGCACAGTGACCGGCAATTAAGAGTGGCACAAAAAGTCAACTTCTGTGTGCGGAGCGACTTATGCATTACAATTCTCTGCAATTTTATTTAGACAATGCACACACACACGTGTGTGTGTGTGTGTGTATTGGGGGGCAGCTGTATGCAGTTTGAATTTAACTTATTATGCAACAATTTGTTGTACTGGCAGGGGGATGGGGGTAGGGCATAGCAAATGCTATATAATGAAACAATATTTACCTTCGTTAGCACTCAAAGATAGTTTTCAATTTACATTTATGCAGCTGGCATTGCAGTCAACGAACCGTATGCCCAGCCCAAATCTACAACTTAAACTTAAATTTTAACAAAATTTACGCAGCTTGCCTGCAAGCAAAAGTAAAAGACGAAAGACGGCAGACGGCAAAGTAGTTGTATTAGCTTGGAAATGGTAAAAATGTGGACAAGTCGTTGCAGAAATATGGCCAAAACTATATGCAAATGATGCTGGCAGCCAGTCAGCCAAGAAGCAGCCACTCAACTTGCCAGTCAAATTTCCTTAACAAGCTTTTGGCCTAATCAAATAGCATCGCCCCAACAAAGAAAAAAAAAAAACCCGGAAACCCTTTGGCGGTTGCCCTGAACTCCTCTCACACACTCAAACAAAAGAAAAAAGACCCACAAAATAAAAAGAAAAAAATACCGTCTTGACAGGCAATTGTCTTATGTGGTATGCTAATTTTTTATGTGGCTCTTACCATCTTTATGGCTATATAAATATGCCTGTGTGCGTGTGTGTGTGTGTGTTTTGCTGTGTGCTGCCAGCCAGCAAAATTGCTAAAAATTAAAACTATAAACTATCTCTTTTTGAAGCCCGGCGGGCAATGTCGTTGGGTTATTGCCTTCATAATGGAGTTGCATGCAAAGTATGTATGTAAAAGTGAATATTTATTGCAATACATTATATACATGCAAGCAATGTATACGTATGTATGCGTGTGTGTGTGTGTGTGTGTTATGGAGTGCTTTGAAAGCCAAAGGGAAGTTGAGTTTAAACAATTGCAAGTTGTGTAGGCTTCTTTTTGAGTACCAAACTGTTAGCAGCCTGTAAATATGTGCTCAAAAATTGTGTATGAGCAAAATTATAAAAATATATGCTTTTATTGAAGCTACATATAAGTTAGAAGACCAACATTTTCAACGGCTCTTGGCTATAATAGTAAAGAAAATTATGTTTTTATTGAAGTATTAAATTTCATTAGACTTGAGGGTTTTTTTTAAATGTATTCCATAAGCTTATATTAATTATTTATTATTATTTGTCTTATTATTATTATTTGGCTTAAGATTTAAAATTATATTAATATATATGTAATAGAATTTATTATATTAATTATTTATTACGATATGTATTAAAATTTAAAATGAAATTAATATATATGTTATTGAATTTATTATATGAATTATTTAATATTATTTGTCTCAAAATTTAAAATGAAATTAGGTATATGTTATTCAATTTATTAAATTAGCTAAATAAAAAAATTATTTATTGAAAATTTTAGTTAATTATTATTATAGAAGTTAATTTTTTAATTTAATTTTAATTTAATTTAATCTTACAAATATTAACTATTATTTGTAAGAACCATTAAATACTTAAATGTTGCAAGAAAACTTATTATAAAATAAAATTAATATAATAGTTAGTTCAATTATTAATTACTACATTTTTCTATTAAATTATTATTATTACGTTGCAATATAGACAATGCAAGTGTTTATATTAAAATGATTTAAAACCTTTTATTAAAATATGAAAATTATTAATATAATAAATAAAGTTTAAAATTAATATAATAAATAAATTTTAAATTTGTTAAAATATATGCTTTTATATAAAAATCATTTTAAGGACTAAATTATTTTTAGAGAATGGTGAAAATATATAAATATAGAAATATTTTATATGAACCTTTTATAAAAATTATTAAAATAATAAATTAAATTTTAAATTAAAATAATATATTTTTAATATTGTTAAATTTTTAAGACACGCTTTTTAGTGAATGACGAAAATATATAAATATAAAAACTGTTTATATTAACCTCATACAAAAATAATAAAATTAATAAAATAATAAATCAAATTTGAAATTCAAAAAATATATTTTAAAAATTGTTGATATAAATTTAATTTTTAAGACTAACACTTTTTTTTTTTTTTAGAGAGTTACGCAAATATATAAATAAAAACATTTTTCAGCATTAATTTATTTGGGATATGAAAGAATTTTTTTCCCTAGAATTTTATAAACTTCTAGTAAGTATTATTTTTTTAAATAAATTGTAATAAAAATATTACAATTAATATTACTATTCTTTAGTTTTGTTTTCGTTTGTTCTTTCGTTTTTTCTTTTTATTTATTTTTTTTTTTAATTTTATGATTTTGAATAATTATTATTCGTGTCTAAATTGAGTAATTTTTAGTGTGTCATATGCCAAATCCAAAGTTTCTTTTATAATATATTTAAAAGTTTATTATCAGCTCAACTTCACACAATTTCAATAACTTTCTCTCAGATATATAGATGAATTTAATATATAAATCAATTTCTTACCTGCAAAGGCGTTGTAAAATTAAACTTTTTGGTTACTTCTCTCAAACGCATGACTCTAAACATTGTAAGATTTAGCCGACATATCGTTTATAAACGCGTCAATATATTTTGCAACTGCCGCTTCAATATAGTTTTCCATCATATTTGACAAGTACGAACAACTGATGCTGCTGCTGCTGTTGCTGCTGCGGCTGCTGATGCTGTTGCTGTTGTTGCATAGAAATTTATGAAAACCGTAAAATTGTATGTCAAATTTTGTCCACAGATCGCTGACTTTCAAAATGTCTTGAGGGCGTGGGAGTGGGCGGACAGTGGTGGGTGGTCGTGCATCGAGTCGCACATACTCGTGCATATTCCAAATTACGTATTGCCTTGTAAAGCAAAAGTTTTTCATAACTTTTCATAAGTTACGCTTATTTATACGAGACCACAATTTTGTACTTTGCATTTTCTTTATTTCCAACATTTCTCTGCACTCTGCTGAACGGTTCGCTCCTTTGCGTGCACATCATCATCATCATCATCATCCTTTCTTTGCAGTTATATTTTCTCTTATTTTTTTTTTTCTGTCTTTCTTTCTTTTTGCTATTTTTCTTTCGGCGTCTTCTTTTATTTTATTTTGCTGGCAAGGAAATTGAAACTTTGCTACTATTTTGCATAATTTTCTTATGGCAGCGCAAAAAAAAAAAAAAAAAAAACGGAGACAGCAATCCTTAAGCAGAGGCATTCATATGGCACAGCCATGGAGTGCATACAATTGAAGTTGAGGCAGACGAGAGGCATGTCGACGCCTTGCCAAAAGGAAATGTCACTGTGGCTGTATGGCAAAGCCAACTAAATTTAGTATTTACTTACCACATCCTTTACAGCTACGACTCGGCTTGCTTGGATTTGGCTTGGCTCTGCTTGGATCTGACTAGGTTTGATAGCTGCTGGGACATTTCCATATTCACAATATGCCATGTGGCAAGTGGCAAGTGGCAAGCGTATCCATCAGTTTATTTAGTCAGCTATGGCAACCTTTGTCAACCTGTAGAAAAAAGAAAAACATTTCCTTTTATTGACAATTGACAACTGTCAGCATCCGAGGTTCATTCACCTTGCAACATGTTTTTGGCTCGCGGCCTCACTTAATCACATTAGCAGCTGCTTCTGGCGCCTGTTTTAAGTAGCCTGGTCATTTGGCATGGGGTTAGCTAGTAAAATATTTGCAGTTCTTGCGGTATGTGCAGTAAATGCATTGCCTGAGTGTCTGCCAAAAATGCACTCACGGATATGAGTAAGTGGTTACAGAAACGTTAGACAAATGCCCTGGCAGTAGAGTCACAAAAAAAAAAGAGCTGGACATGAATTAATTACGAGTTCTCATGTCACACATACATATGTACATATATGTGTATATATATGTATTTAGAAAATCTGCTTACAAATCAGCGCTCATAAGTCAATATGCCAAATGCCAGAAATGCTGCAAATGCCCCGACGGTCGCCAGTCGACGATAAAGTATTTATAGAGTTCTCCATCTGTTTTGGTTCGGGGCCCGCCCGTCGAGTGATGTGCTCTGGAATTAATTGAAAGGCTTTTGCCTTGGCTACGAGTGATAAATTAATGTGTCGATTGTGTGCCGAGGATTAAAAGTAACTTCGTTATGTATGTGATTTTTTTTGTTTTTTTTTTTTTTTTTATTATATTGTTGTTGGCCCAGCCACGGCTTAAGTGCTGGGCCCTTTCACTGTTCATTGTTTTGTTCGAGGCATGTCGGATTATGCACATGTTTACAAGGTTTTAGTTATTTATGATATTTTTTTGGAATTTATTTTTTTATTGTGTACTGCTGCTGTTGGCCCATTTTGCGTGTTTGTTTGCTTTTGGCAGGTTTATAAGTTATGCAGTTTACTGAATTATTAATAAATAAATTGTTGTTTTCCTTCTTGTGGCAGTGCCGGCAACTATGATGTCCACGTGCCGACCGACTGCCTGTGAAATACATAAATTGCTACTAAGTTGTGCTGAAAAAAAAAAAAACAACTAATTTAATTGATTTACTCAGCAAAAGTCACAAGGCAGCGACAGATAGCAAAGTTTTTGTGTTATAGCATAAATTAAAATATAATTAGCATTATGTGATTAGAGTAAACAATAATCTTGATATATATTTAAAGAATTTCATCATATTTAAAAATAAAAATAAAATAAAATATATATCTAGCAATAAAGATTAATTAGTTTTAATAAAATTGTCATATTTCTGTCAAATATTTATAAAATCTTAAAATTTCAGTAGGCAAAAAATTTAATAAAATAAAATAAAAATTATAAAAAATAATAAGTAAATTGAAAAAAAAAAAAAAAAATAGTAGAACAACAATAAATGTAATAAAACAAATTAAATACAATTATAAAAATAAAAATGAAATAAAATAAGAAATATACAAAAAATTCAAAAAGGTTAAAAAAATAATTGAATAAAAAATAATACACAAAATTAAATAAAAAATATACAAAAAATGTTTTTAGGTCATACAAAAAATAAATACATGGAAAATTAAAAAAAAAAACTAAATTAATTAATAAAAAAAAGTAGAAATTAATAAAGGTAATAAAAAAAAAACTATTGAATATAAAAACACAACATAATAAACAAATTTTGTATTAAAAAAAATTAAATTGCATTTATTTTTAAATATTATTAATTAATTTATTATTAAATAAATAAAAAATCTGTGATTGTCACTTTTTTATCTTTATATAAAATTATAAAAAAGTCATTTAAGTTAGAATTTTAATTAACATTTAAATATCTTCTATCTGACAGTAAAAGTTAACATATATTAATTAGTCTAAAATTCCGAAAAATATCAAATTTTGTATATTTTATAATTGGCATAAATATTTCAAATAAAACATATATACATTTATAATTTTATCAAAGTTTTACTTAAAAGTTTTTTAAAGCTTTAGTCAAGCGACCTTTTGAAGAATGTGTAATTACAGCAAATATTAAATTTGACTTTGATGTTCTCTTTTAAATTTTTCTGTTTGCTTTTGTAGGCATTTTCACATTTTTATGCCATCCTCTATAGTGAAAGATATCGTTTGTATGCACATGCCAGAGGGACGACTAATCACATTTCTCAAGTGCCAGCCCGATAACATTTTTACTATGTTGTGTTTGGATAGGACAAATTAAATAATTGGCATGACAATGAACATGACAATGCAGTGGGCATACCTACACATATAAGCTGGAGGTGTGGCACCAGGCAACGAACAAAGCTGAATTCAATGTGTACAGGCAGCAGTTTGTACTATGTACAACTCTCGATAGAGAGCTCAAAGCTGGGCCGTTTGCTTGAACAGCAACCGACAACAATTTCATTAGAGCTAAAGCCTTATGTCCATGCTGGAGCATGAGACCGTGAGACCGTAAGACCAAAGGAGACCAAGAGACCGGCCCCAGTCATTGTCATTGTCATCGACGTGGTTTTTGTCATCGAGAGGGAGAGACAGAGAGAGAGAGGGAGAGAGAGAGGCATTACAAACAAAACTACTTAAGTTACCACGATTGCATGTTATCGTAAATTAATTGTCCGACATTTTGTTTTACTAACGGCATTCCAAAGAGCTGCGTTGATGCTGACAAATATGTTCCATGTTTATATGGCCGTGCGTATGTACATATATGTATTTATATATATATATATATATATATGTATGGTATCTTGACGTCAGTGTGACATTCGAAGAGCTTTGCTCTGGCATCTTCCCACTTGTGCTTTCGCCTTCATTCCAAGAGCAGCCGACTCCCTTATCTATGTCTATGTGGCTCGCCTGCCTGTGGTTCGCCTGGTAACATACATAGGCAGTGGGATTTGAGTGTGTATGTTAATACCTGCAATTGTCTCTTATCTGTACTAAACGTTTGAAGAGATGTGTAAATTAGTTTTACCGTTTTCCTATGGCTTCCAGGTGGGTTTTTGCTAAAAGCTTGCACAAGATTTTCTAATGTTTTCTAATGTCTCGAAAGATTATTTCTTTAAGAATTTATATTGTTATAAATATTTTTTTAATTTATTTAATTTTTTTTCTTGACAAAAAATTGTAATTTCAGAATCTTATTTTTACTTATAATCTTTAAGTAAGTAACTTTATTTATTTATTATAGATTTTTTGGAATATTTTAAATATTTATTTATTTTATTACTCTTATTTATTAATTTATTTAATATTTTATTTATATATAATTTTAGTTGGAATATTTGTTATACTTATTTATTAATATTATTTGGAATACTTTGTATATTTAAAAAGAAATATTTATTTGTTGATTTTGAATGTATGTATAATTATTTGTAATATTTATTTATTTTATTATTTTTACTTATTATTTTATTTTATATATTATTTATTTATTTATACTGTTTTTTTTTTTTAATACTTTGTATTATATTTATTTGGTATACTTTGTATATTTATTTTTAATATTTATTTATTAATTTCAAATGTTTGTATATTTATTTGTAATATTTATTTATTTTAATATTTTTATTTAATTTTTATTTATTTCATATATTATTATTTATTATTATTATTTTTAAATACTTAGTATTATATTATACTACTTTGTATTACATCATTATTATATTATATTATATTTGGAATACTTTGCATATTTGTTCAAAAATTTTATTTGAAATACTTGGTATTTTTTTAAAATTTTTTTTATTAATTTTGAATGATTAATAATCATAATCATATGTACCTTAATTTACATGATATATTTATTTTTAATATTTATTTACCTATTTTTATGATTGACATTTATTTGAATCATTTATAGATTTATTTATTAATAATATATTTTATATTTTTCGTTAATATGTTGTATATTTATTTAGAATATATGTAGAAACATTTATTTTGAAGATTTTCACATAGATGACCAACAATTAAATTTGTGGTAAAATTGTTTTGTGAACTAGAGAAAACTAATTATAGATGGTTAGAAATGTCTAGTTAGATACATGTGATGCAGATGAATATCTTCTTAATTGACCACAAATATTCAAAAGGTTTTCATGCACAATTGAGTTGAACTGTTTTTGGTACTAATTGACGTCCGTGTCAAGTCAAACTAATTAAAATTTTATGCTAAAGCAGCGCCGCAAAGTATGCAGCACATTTTTCAGCACTCTTTGTTTCCGCTGTCTATGCGAGTGTGTGTGTGTGTGTGTGCGCCTAGGCAAATAGGTGGCTGACGGGCGTCCTCCCCCCCCTCGTGCCACGCTTAATGCATAATTACACACACAATTTTCATTAAATAAACGTGCAACGCGCCAAATGTTTGTCGGCAGCAGGTGGCAGCAGCACTGCCAGCCTGAGGCGCAGCTTGAGCCCGAGTCCGTGCCTGTAACTGTGCCCGTGCCCCAGCTCGATAGCATCCCTTGTTACATGCTACCTGTGCATCTGTGCATCTCCTGTGCAGCGCCGCATTCCGACGCCGTTAAGTGCGTTTGATTTGCCGCTCGAGTTAGTTTGCACATGCCGCACTTGTTTATAAGTTCTCTAATTAATTTTTAAGTGCCACTGCTAACTGCCTGGAGAACAAGCGCAAGCTAACAGCAATATGCCCATATATATATATATATATATATATACATATATGTGTTAGTTAGTGCGCATATTTATGTATGTGTGTGTGTGTGCTTTGTTTTGTTTTGTTTTGTTTGAGAAACACACTCAAAGTTCCAAGGTTCTATGGCAGTCAGCTGTGGCTAAATGCTAAAAAATTATGTACATGTGATTTGCTGGCCATAATGAAATTAGACGCTCTTGTTTATACCCTATATAAATTGAAATGGGGTATGCTCATTTTCATAGTGAGTAATTGAAGTATATATATTCAAATACATTTGGAATATGTAGTCTAATCGCTTTAGCTTTGGGTTTCACTGTATTGAACGTCTGCATGAACTTCTTAAAGCTAAGGACTTTGTAGATTATGAAAGGTAGATCAAATATATTTTAAAATGTTATTAGGTTAGTCTTTTTATATATATATTATATATTATATATATTTATTATATTTTTATTTATATATATTTTTATATATTTATATATTTATGTATTTATATATTTATAAATTTAAACATTTATATTTAAATATTTAATTAAAATGCTGACAATAATGGTATATTTATATATATAATTTTTTTAAATACATAAATATTTATATAATTATAAATTTAAATATTTATATATTAATATAATTATATATTTATTTATTTATATATTTATATTTTTATATATTCATATATTAAAATAAGTATATATTTATTTATTTATATATTTATATATTTATATATTTATATATTTATATATTTATATATTTATATATTTATATATTTATATATTTATATATTTATATATTTATACATTTATATATTTATATATTTATAAATTAAAATATTTATATATTTATAAATTTAAATATTTATAAATTTATAAATTTAAACATTTATATTTAAATATTTAATTAAAATGCTGACAATAATGGTATATTTATGTATATAGTTTTTTTAAATACTTAAATATTTATATATTTATAAATTTAAATATTTATATATTTATATATTTATTTAAAATAAGTCTAAAATCTTTGAGTACAGGGTAACTCTTAGTTGAGCATCTTTCTATACTCTCACACTTACTTATTGCTCTTGCAGTTGTTGTTGATGCCTTGCGGCTGTGGCTGCACCGAACGGTTAGTTGAGTGGGTGAGCTCGACCTACGATACCAAGCTCAAGATTTGCATTGCTTGCATGCGTGTGCGTGAGTGTGTGTGTGTGTGTGAGTGTGTATGAGTGTGTGTGAGTGTGTGTGAGTGTATGTGGCTGGAGCCTGTTCGCATAATGGTCTGCTGCATAATGTGTGCGGACTTTAATGGAAATTTATTAACACGAAATGCTCAAATTACTTACACAGTGCTATTTATTAGTTTGCCTGTATGTAAATAATCTCAATATTTATGCACGGCAGTTGGAAGCCAACACGAATTGCATAAACATCGTTTAGTTTATGTTTACTCTGCACTAAAACTACATACATTACGAATCTGTATTAATTGTCTAATTAAAATGCTTACAATACGATAATCAAGAGATTTTCGAAAGGCTTTGCTCGAGAAACATTAAAGATTATTCTTTGCATAATGTAAATACTTGAGGGTTTTGTAGAAAATATATTACGTACTTTTCTATTTGTATTTTTCTTGTTTTAATAAATTGATTATATATTTATAATGAATATTATTTCTAGTTCTTAGAGATAGAAAATAATATTTTTATTATTTACGTTCTGTTCAAGAGATCAACTATTAAAAAATCCTAATCAGTCTCACTCTGAGCAAGAGACTTTGGTTCTTTTCGTTTTCTGTTGAGCGTTTTGAGTTGAACTATTCATGTGATGCTCTTTTAAAGAACTTAGTGTAGGGAGAGAGATGGAGAGAAATATGGATACGATTGCCGTTCGTACAATGAGAGGTAGTGTGGGAGAAAATAATATACCCATGCTCAATTCACGAACGCGATTGCTGTGCTTAGCGAAGACAAACCTAGTTTGCATACCAATACATACACAAAAGACTTTTTGCTGCATTGAGCTAAGTTACATAAACGGTAGGAGAGTGAAAAAAAAAATCGATTGCTCGCCGATCGCGAACGAGCTCGTTGCGATGCAATTGCTTGCTCTCTGAGTTTTTTCTTAGAGTGTGAGTAAATGAGACTTATTTGAAGACAACTAGAAATGATCAACAGTTATTAGCAAGCTATGCTAGTGCTAACATTAATAAAAGTATAACAGAGAGGTATATAAAATTATATTTAACATAACTAAAAAAATATATATATTTATATATAGGCGAATCTAGGGGCAGATATGTAGATCGATTGGATATTTATCGAAACAGATAGGTTGATGGAGATGGAGAGAAGTAGAAATTGAGCAAACAGATAATGGTAAAAAAAGAACTGAATAGGAGAAATAGAAATATATTAGTAACAATATGTTATAGAAATACTCAAAATACAAAGAGAGACATATTGAATGAGAAACGTAAAGCTTAGCTTATATTGAGAAATATTGGACAGTAGAGCAAGAAAGAAAGCTAAAAAGGGGTTTTTTAACTTTTATAAAGGAACTAAAGAGCAACACGCAAGGAGAGAGAGACAGAGAGAGAGAGAGAGAGAGAGAGAGAGAGAGAGAGAGAGAGAGAATGAAAAAGGGCAAGAAAAATAAAGGGCAAGAAAAATAAAGGGCAAGAAAAATAAAGAAAGAAGGTGAGAGGGATGAAAGGGAAAAGAAAGTGGAAGAACTAGTGCTAGAAAAATAAAAATAAATTAAAGAGCAAATATAAATAAAAAAAAGTATAAATAAAAAAAATAAAAAAAACAATAATAATACTAGTAGTAGTAGTATTTCTAGCACTAGCTATCCTAATTAGTTTCTAGAAAAATTAACAAAAATTTACATAGAGAGTGAGAGAGAGAGAGAGAGAGAGAGAGAGAGATCAAAATAGAAATAGCTAAGCAATAAATATAGTTATAGATTTTTTATAAAGTTAATAATAAATATGCTAGAGTTAAGTTAGTATTCTAAGATTCATAAATTACTTTAGTGAAATATTAGCCTTAATATCTTTTCGCATTACGATGCCCGTATTCTTATTATATGCCCGCAACTCTTATCATAAATTTGTAACTGTGTTTTACATAATGTCAAAGACGTAGCTTGACATTTTGCTTAATTAATTTTCAATCGAAATGAAATAATAAATTAAACAAAAAGACCAATGAGCGTTAACTGTTCTGTGTTCAGCTGTTCTGACAACTAGAACAATAACTGCCATGTCATCGTTACCTGATGTCCATACACATACAGATACACATGTAGTTGCTTATCAGGGCATTTGTGCGGGCCATGGTAGTGTTGTTGTTGTTGTTGTTGTTGTTGTTGCTGTGTAGCGCCCTTGGCATGCTGAGCGCTGTTGTTTTTGTTATTAAGAACTAATCTTCTTGTAAAATCTTAATTAAAGTTATTATAAATATGTATGTTGGGGGGGGGGGGCATGAAAAGAGGCGGTAGCTGAAGCATTTGTAATAGCAACAGTCATGCCACTGATGTCTGACATGTGCACAGAAAGAGAGGGAGAGAGAGAGAGAGAGAGAGAAAGAGAGAGAGAGACACACACATATGAGTTTATACTGTGTTATATTTGTTGTACATCTGTCTCGATGTTGGTTTGTTTGTTCGCCTTCATTTTATTTTTTTTTTATTTATTTTTTTTTTTCGCCCTTGGCTCTACTTTCCCGACGTTAAATTGCGCAGCTGTTTGCACTTCACTTTATATATATATATATATATATGTAAGTCTGCATGTATGTATTATATACATATACCCCTATTCGTGCGGGTGGCCAAGTGGGGCAGCAGCAGAAGTATTTGCGCTTTATTATGACAACTGACATTAGTTTGTTTGATATTTGTGTTGGCTGCATGCGTGTCCCAGTTCCACACAGTTTGATAAGATTTAATTGAGTTGACATTGGTGTGTGTGTGTGTGTGTGTGTGAGTGGATGGCTCAAACTAAGCAGCGCCTGCAGCCATTTGTGGGAAAAGTCAAGTGTGCTCAGTTGCTCTTTGCTTTAGTTGTTTATCAACAACTTTCTACTCTGTCTATGTCAATGCTCTCTGTTTGTCAGCCACACGTTCAGTTTGCAGTAAATTGTTGCGCCTTTTGATGTTGTTAACCTTTGCTGTGGGGTTAAGTTAAATGCTTGTTAATGTGACTTAATCAACCCCAAACGCGACAACTAATCAGCTGCAGAGTTTTCCATTCAACATCATCCCCATCGTTTAGACAGGCAACTGGAGAAACGGAATCTGTCGCTTTGCATGCGAATTGAAAAAGTTTGGTGCGCAAATTTTTAATGAAATAAATTAAAAAAGCTGTCAGCTGACTGTAAGTTTATATTAGAACTGATAAAAAAAATAATGCAGAAGCAGAAGCAGAAACAGCTCAAAAGCAGCTCCAACAGCAGCAGCTTCGAGAAATATGCTTAAGTGTTGAGTTACGCTAAATGGATTTTCAACTTGAGCGCGACTTTAACTAACAAAAAAAAAAAAATGAAGACGAAGAAAAGAGTCGACTACTGCCAACTAAACTGTCATGAAAGCGCAGAAAAAAAAAAAAAAAAAATAAATAAAAAAAAAAAAATGCAAATAAGAAAACTGGAGACGCCATGAAATTCGATTAGCAACATGCCATTAAAACGAATGGGAGGGGTCCGCTACAGTTAAGCATTTTAAAATTTATAAGATGCCAAAAAGTTTGTCCGTAAGTTTTGTTGAATTAATTAGACAAAGACTGAGCCACCAGCTGAAACATAACAGACTGGCTAACAATAAGTGATTTATGGACTATAGTTCTTTGGTGCGCCTTGGCGTGGGGCAATTCAATGATTTATTTCACTTTTATAGTTGTCTTCCTTTTTAATTCGATACGAAAATATGTGAACTAGATCGAAGATAATGCTGACCATATTTGTGGCCTATTTATTTGAAAGTAAAACGAATTATTTTTTCTTTAATATATGCAAAAACATACAAATTGTATATAAAAATTTTAATTTAAAATTTTAATTATATTAAGGAATTTGTTTTAGGAATAGTGATGTAATGACCACTAAAAACATTTATAAAAAATTAGTTTGACTGTAAGCTAAATTTTACATAAATGTTTTAAGAAATATAAAATCATTTTAGAATTATTGTTGGAAATTTATTTATTTTATTTATTTTAAACATAGACTAAATATAGTTCTGTTAAATAAATTTAAGTATTTTTTTTAAATAAAATTTAGTTATGTTAAATATATTTCAGTTATTTTTTTGTTATAAAACAAAAGTATAATCAAACGAGCCTTTGAAAATGTTTTATTTATTTCAATGAAAGCAAAAGATGAACTTAAATGAATTAGCAATTAATATTTTGAAATTTTGTTTAATATGTACCTTAATTAAATTTAAATTATATTCAATTTGAATACTTAAACATTTAATGAGAGACAGATAAATTACAGTAAAATTAATTTATAATAAATTTTTTCTATATAGGCAAAAGATATTTTAATAAAACTAACATTTAGAAAATTAAAACTATTTTATTATTATTATTTTTAAATAAGATTAAGAAATTAAAAAAAATTTAAAAAATAAAGAAATTAAAAAAAAAAATAGATAGAAAACAGTAACATTTATTTATGAAAAATCATTTTAATCTGCATTAAGCAAAATATATTTTTATGAAACTAACATTGAAAAAAAGTTTTTTATTATTATAATTTATTTTAAATATGATTACAATTTGTTAAAATTATTTTAAAGATTTGTATCATAAGCATTTAATTAATTTTCAGCAATTTATTATTTATATTCGCAGAAGCTGCAAGTTTTCGTATTAGATTTCGTAGCCATCGTCGAGTAACTGAAGTTGCTGAAATTTCTGTAAAATGCTTTGAAATATATATATTTCTTAAATGAAATTTTAGCCTTAAATAATTATTTGTGCGAAAATTGTGAGGGATTATATAAGTCATATGCATGTTCATATAAGCTTCTGCTTTCTGAAAGGTTTTGTAAAGGGGTTTTCTTCATATTATTCTTTTTTTTTTTTTTTTTAATTAGAATATACAGTCAAGTTTTTAAATAAAATTAATATTAAAAAAATTGTGTGGATATTTAATATTTAATTTAATAATATTTACATTCGTATATGCTTTAAGTATTCTTAATTATTATTATTTTTTAAATGTTTATTTATGTAAAAAAAATTATTTCAAATATATGTTCAGCTATTTTTACAATTTATAGTATTAGTTGCAGCGACTGTTAAATGTAATTAATTTTCTTTATGATTTATTTCGCCTAAAATATTGTTTTTTTTTTTTTATGGTAGGAAATATCGACTTAGCCATTAAGTCAAGTAAGCTAGATATTTACTGCTTGTACATTTTGCTAATTTGAACATTGGACACGCAAATACAGGAATAAAATTGAAAAGCCAAAGCAGCTTAACAAGAAAAGAAATACACACACAAATTGCCAGACTGTGGCTCAAGGCAATAAAACCACAAAAGTGAATAGTTGGATGTACAACCATGTAGAATAGTTTATATATATATATATATATATATATATATATATATATATATATATAAATATATATATTTGTATTTGTGTGTATTTCTATAACCATATAAACTTAGCTACAACAAGCGAGTTACACGATAATAAAACATATTTTAGAGCGAGCAACAAAAAAGCGCTCACAAACGACAGTTGGCAAGGCAACGACAACGGCAACGGCAAGAGAATGGCTAAAAAGGATGAGCTTAGGCGAGGCGAAGAGAGCTGGGCGGGTGAACACTTGAGAGCGCTTTTACAATGGCAATATACACACACACACACACAGTTTGACAGACAGACAAATGTGTGTATGTATGCAAGGCGAACTACTTATGGCAGCCAAGCTAAAGTGCAGGAAAAACTATGGCTAACACACAGAGAGAGAGAGAGAGAGAGAGAGGGAGAGAGACAAATGTGTGTGTGTGTGTGTGCATATAAAACATTTATTTGTTTTTGTCGGAAACACTTGGTGCGTATGATAATAAATACTTAATCCTCAACAAAAGAATATTAAAAACAACAATAAATGGAAATGCTAAAGAGCATAAAGAAATGCATGAAAACAAATGCTAGCACCGAACTGAACTGGACAGCGTGAACTGAGCGTGGGCCTGGTTCTAGTGCTGGACTGGGGCATATGTATATAGCTTAGCTGAGTGTGGCAGGTGTGCTATGTGTAGCAGAACAAGAGGCGCTTTTGAAATGTAAAATGAACTTGCTTTTTATGCTACTCAAACATGCATGCATACATACATAAAATTATTGTACATAAAAGTGTACAGAATGCCAGGAGTCATCTGTTGTTCATTCTAGCTCTGGCAACTTTATCAAACGTAAATAAAACTTGGCGAGAGCAAATGTTAACGAACCACAATAAGCCAAAGCCACAAAACAGTTTTCGTCATCTTCCATAAAGAAAAGTCATTAAAACCGAGGAGCAAGACAAGACAGTCCTATTATATGTGGCTCTACAATTATTACAATAATAATAATAATCATACGCACAGTTGCACACAATGAAAGAGAGAGAAAGAAAGAGAGAGAGATAGAAAGTGCCACAACTGAAATGTAAAAAGTAAAACAAAATCTATTACAGATAACAGCTAGTTGCGTATATATATATATATTTGTTGTAGTTTAGTTTTATAATTACCATTTTGTACGGCTTATATTTACACATAGTCGGAGCTTTGAGATTTTATGAGTTTTTCGTTTTTCGTTTTTCGTTTCAACAAATATTAACATTTTGCTGGAACGATAAGCGAAAACTTTCCATACAGTGCGTGTGCTGCGTCTGCTGCGTTTTTGGCTATGAATTTGAATTGGAAGCAAACTCATACACACACACACACTCATACTCACACACACACACACACACACACTCTCTCATTCGCTAGCATTCGCCAGCGGCGCATTATTATAGAAATGTTTCCAAAAAAGTTTGCATTGCTATCAAGGGGCCATCTAAAGCGTGGCATCAACATAGACCTCGACTTCATGCTAAACCCCTTCTCTTCCACCTACCACCTCCCCTCACAACGTCGTTGTTGTCGTCGTCTGTATGCTGAAAAGTTGCCCGTGTTAAACTTTAATTACAAATAGTCGAGCTGCCTCTCGCACAACAACAGCGCGACTCTCTCTCTCTCTCTCTCTCTCTCTCTCTCTCTCTCTCTCTTTCTCTCTCTCTGAAACTTTGCTCTGGCTTAATGCGTATTTACATATGTAGTCAGCAGATAATAACATATTAGAAAGCACTCACTATGCTTTATCGTGGTTATCTCTCTAGTTATGTTTCATGCGAGCTTCAGCCACAAGCTGGGTTTTTCTTTGCTTTTTTTTATTATATAGAAATAAATAGACTTTAGCTCTTTTTACCCAGAACTGTTTAAGAGTAAAGAGTTGAGCGCTAAGTCTATCAAATAATTTTCAGTAATTTAGTCAAAGACTGGAATCAACAGCTTTTGGTTTTAGTTTCATTAATTAGCTTTCCATGAAGCAAATTTTTGGATTTAAGTCTTAGCTTGATGCTTTTTGAATATTTTTAAAAATTATTAATAATTATACGTAGCTTATAACGTAATAATAATAATAATAATAATAATAATAATAATAATAATAATTATAATCATAAAAGAAATACAATAATAATAATAAAATAATAATAATTTAATAAAATAAATAAAATAATAATAATAAAAGAAATAAAATAAAAATAAAATAATAATCATCTTTCTAAAATATTTTATAAATTTTTATTGGTATTTTGGATAAATATTTAACAACTTTTAAAATTTTTTATAGCAACTACTTTTGATTTTAGTTTAATTAATTTGATTTTCATTGACGACATTTTTTAGATATAATCCTTCGTCTAATTATTATTGAAGATCTGCATATTTAATTCTAACGAAATAATTATCAGGAAAAAATTATCATATATCTTGCTGAATATTAAAAAAGAAAATTATATTTTGGATTTGTGACAATTTGTTTTTATTTTATAAAACAAAGTCTCAAGGTTGTTTTAGGCAACTGCTTTATATTAGTTTATTGGATGTCCATTGAGAAAATGTTTGTTCTTATATGTTCGAGGTTTATAGCTTTATATTATGTTATTTTTTTAGCTTTATTTTATATAGCTGAATATATTACAATTTTTTTAATTGGCTTATTGGATAATTAATTTGTATTATAAAACTAATTTATTTAATAATTCAAAGTGATCTGAAAATAATTTTAATTAGCGAGCAGAGTTTGGTGTTTTATTTATTAAAAAAAAAAAAAATAAATATGAATAAATAAAGAGAAACTATTAAAAAAGTAGACAACAATTGAAGTGAAACTCTTAAAAAAAAAGGAAAAAATAAATGAAGAAAAACTCTTCAGAAAATAATAAAAGTCATAATAAAAAAAAAAAAAAAAAAAAATATATATATATATATATATATATATATATATATATATATATATATATATATATATATATATATTGAAGAGAAACTCCTACTTCTTTAAAAGCTTCGCTTGAAAGTTTTATGAGCAAGCAGTTGTCCGACAGTGGAGAATTATAATGTATTATTTATATTGAATTATATCCTATTGTATTATTTTAAATGATATGACTTACATTCGATAATACAATATTTAAAAACTATGCAAAGCAAGTATTCTCATAAATACTCACTGAAAAGAGACTCTAACTAATTATCAATAAGTTTTTGCGAGAATCTTTAGCAAAGTATCTGCTTAATATTGTTTCTAAAAAGAAAGCCTTATCATATTAAATATAATTAATAATCTTACATAATACTATATTATATTATAGCTATTCTTATATATTACCTTACATTAAATACTATTGGCATCCCTTTTTTCATTTATCGACATGTTGGCTGGCCAAAAAAAAATATTGAAATTCCCCCGCTCCATATCACTTGTCATGCCAATCAGAAAATTTATCAAGTGAAATCCCTTTATCAGCAGCTGAACAGCTACATATGTAGCTATAAAAGTTATCGAATTATTATGAGAAGAATAAGTGATGCCCTGATAAAAGTCAACAAAATAATATATAGTGCAAATGCTGACAAATGAATGTTGTGTACACAAATATTCATACTTTAGAGCTTTACTATGAGCACTTGTTGTCGCAATTCTCTGTTTGTCCGACTGCCTTTATATGCATGTATGTATGTGGTTTGTGCATCACAATAACATATTGAATTTAATTATTTACTATTTATTGCTCATTACATAAAACAAATTTACATGACGGCAACAGACATTTGCTGGCTATCGGCTGCAGCAGATGTCCATCTCCGATGTTGTTGTTGTTGTTGTTGTTGTGATGGTAGTGACTGGAAATTGACTCGCTTGACACAAAGAATTATATTACGTATACGCAGTGATATGCGATGCGATGCGACGAGACGCGCTGTTGCAACTGCGGCTGGGGCAGTCAGTGTAAGAGACGGCGATTCAATGTATTGGAAAATTGCAAAAAAAAAAATAAAATAAAAAATAAATAAATGAATAAAAATAAAAAAAAAAATTATTACAGACAAAAACAAATACATTAAGGCAACACTTTGTAGCCGTTTGTTATTGTTGGTTTTGCTGTCATTTCTGTTGTTGCTGTTGGCCTTTGTTTGCGTTCGAGGGCGACAAAATAATTTTACAATGCTGACACATTTGATGTTTATTAAATCAGCAAACCAGACTGCCACAGCACTGGACAGGACACTCAGAGCCCCAAAAGTGAACCCCAATTTGTGCATGCTTCATTTGATTAAACATTTATGCTCAACGTCTGCCACTGTTGTTGTGTGTGTGTGTGTGTGTGTACATATAAAATCATTCCATATGATTTACTCACCAGTTCATTGGTCAACTCAGAGGCGCTGATCCGTCTCAACTGACTGAGCTGAGTTGAACAAGTGCAGCCCAGACTCACTCCCTCTCTCCCTCTCTTGTAAGCAAATCTGGTGACCCGAAAATTAATTGATTGGAAAATAATGTAACATGCATTTATTGATTCATGTTGAAGGCGTCTTTCGGGGCACATGTGACCAGGCTGCGGGTCAACAGAGCTTGTATCGTAACCAACACACAATTGTTTCCCATTCATTCCCGTTCCCTTCTATTGCTGTTATTGAGGTCAGTAAAAGGTTGTGGCAGCTACTGCTTTCAATTTGGTTTCCGGTCAGTCCACTTTAATATTTATCTACTTACAGCACATATGTATATATATATATATATATTTGGCTTTTTGTTCATCATCAAGATCAGCCCTGTTGTGTGTGTGTATGTGTGTGTGTGTATGTATTTTATGCAAAATCCATATTCAATTTGCCAGCTGAACATCTGTGCAAATATCAAATATTGACTACAAATACTTGCTGGCTTGGCAGCCCGAAGTCCATTCCGCACTTGATATGCTCGAGTGCTGTTGCTTTTACATTAAATTGCAATTATGTGTATGTGATTTTATTTGCATACACACACACACACACACACACACACACATACATACATACACATGCTAACATGATTTTCATATAGTACAAAAATTATTTAAATTTTCTGTGTGTGTGGCATTTAAATCGCTGACTTCTACAGTGTTTACCATGGCGGCCATTTATGAACTTGTTTCGCTTGATTGGGTGTTCAAGTGGCCAGCATCGAGTGAGCTTCATTGAAGCACCTAAAAATATAAAATATGTGCAATATATTGCATATGGTATTTGGTAAAGCTCTTTTGCATTTACATATGGACATCAAAAAAAGTGTTGCATACATTTGTGCGCAACGTCTGCAAATAGACCGGAATATTTTTAGCAATGTCTGATTATGCTAACTGCTTAGCTGCTGCTGCTGCTACTGTAAACGGCTCTGTTACAGTAACAGCGTAACTTTTAACAGAACAGAAAGCTTTCTGTTAAACTGTCATGCTCTTTTGTTTGACTCTGCACAAAAAAATTCTCTTAAATGTGATTTACAGAATGTATTAAAATGTTAAAAAATGCATTAGTGTAAATAGTTTCAAAATATTTCTGATACATGTTTGAATAAGTATATTTATATATTGCATTTATGTGTATTTATTTATTTATTTACATACATAATATATATGTTTGGTATAATAAAAATCTCTTTATAAATTGTATTAAATAATATAAGCAATATCTTTTTATTTTTTTAATTTAATACATTTTTATTTTTATTTTTTGTATGCTAGATATTTCAAAAATCAATAAATTTGTAAAATTTTAATTATATGCATTTTTTTTTAGAAATGAAAAAAAAAATAACAAAGTTGAATTAATAAAATAATAATTATTTATATATGTAATACACATATATATATTATATATAACTGAATAAATATTTAAAAATAAATAATATAAGAAATAAAATAATCAAAATATAATTTATTTTGTGATTAATTAAAATTTCATAAATAATTTATAATAATATTAGAATATAATATTATGAATAATATAAAATTATTATTAGATTATATTAATATTATTATAAGATAATCAAAATATAATTTATTTTATATTATATTAAATTAAAAAAAATGTATTTATTATTATTATTATTATTGAATTATACATATATTATATATAATTGAGTAGCTAATGAAAAATAAACAAAATATATTTTATTTTTAATTAAAAATTTTAGTTTATATTAAAATATTATTATTATTATTATTTATGTAGGTTCATACCTCATCAAATAATCTTTATATACATATACTTCAAAATATGGACTAGGAGTTCAAATACTTAATAAGGTAAGATTTTTATCTTCTTCTGTACATTAATTTCGTTTTTTCTTTTTATCTCACAATTATATAAATAGATGTAGCACACCTTCTCCTTCTATATCAATTACTTACACTCTACTCATTTTTTGCTTGAATATCAAGTAATAATGAATTATTTTCCACTCTATTATCTATGAATAGCCTTCTTAATTATCTATACTATTGCCATACATATGACGGTACGCACTTGCTTGTATGTACATGTGAATCGTTGAGAACACTTGGATGATTGTCGGGAAGTAATTCAATATTTATTGTTTCGCAAAAATCCTACGCATGCCCACACAATACGTAGGCAACATTTAACCAACAACAACCTACCCAGACCACTGCAAGTGTTATTTTTTCTCTTTTTTTTGGGACTTCAGCTCATAACTCAAAATGTATTTAGTAGCCAATCAAGCAGAATGACAGGCACAAGTTCAACCTGAGCAACAAAGGCTGGACAAGCACATTCCATGCACAATTTTTTGACAATAACAACAATAATTCGAGGTGATCCATAAATGAAAATTGATAAACCTGGACACACGTGTCCAGTGCCAGTGCCGCCTGCTAGCTCCTACAGCATGTAGCTTATGTGGATTTATGTGCATATATATATCTATATATATATGTATATGTATTTGTGTGATTCTGTTTATGTTCTCAGCTGTTGTATTGTTTTTCCATGGTCATTTTTGTGTTATTTAAGTAAAACTCGGAATTCATTCAGACAGATTAATGCGTATATATTGAATGTGGTATGCCACATCTATTAGGTATGCCTAAAATTATGCAACATCATGTTTATTTGGCATCACCCATTGGTGTGAGGATTGTGGAATTGAGTTGGGACTCCAACCCCAATACAAATTATAATTTTGTATTATGCCATGCTAAATAACTTTCTGCTTTTTGTTGTTGTTGTTGTTGTTGTTTAGTTCTCCGCTGATGGAGCCCTCAAGTTGGCACGATTGCTTATAATTAAATTAACTTGCTAATAGTATACAGGGCTGTCTCCCACTCTGTGGCCCCTTAATTGAAACCTTGCCGAGCAAAAGAGTTGAAAGGTTAGTCGTCCTGTCCTCCCACCGTTGTCCAGCGGCGTTCAGCTTTGGGTGCGGGGGTGCGGGGGTGCGAGTATGCTGGGCGAACATAGCACAAAAAAAGGTCACCAATAAAGTAATTAGGCGCTCAGTGTCCGAGAAATTTGCTACATCAAAGAACATGCCGTCAGCTCCCAAAAATCTACATTGCCTGTCTATTGTGCTCGGCTTGGGGCACAGTTCTGTTACCTTTTGTGCGCAGTGCTCTCCCTCTCTCTCTCTCTCTCTCCCTCTCTCTCTCTCTCTCTCTCTCTGTGTGTGTGTGTGTCGCCGACTACCAACAATATAAGATTCAATTATTGCAAATAGGCCAGAAAGTGGCCCCGAAAAATGTGGACAAAGATGTAGATAACTAAATTGCTTTCCAAGTGACACACTCAGACAATTCAAAGTCCAAAAGGTTGCAAATTGAGTGATTCGCTCTGGATAATGAATAAACAGTTGAGTCTCCCAGTTGGGTGAGTCAGACTGGGCAGTGAAGTTTATTTAATGATGGCCTGATGAAATATAACCAAGTTTTTGCTGTTATTATAATAAATGGAAATTTATGAGGTCTCAATCAAATATTGAAGCGTTGTCCTTTTAGTGAAAGAGCTTCTTTTTGAGTATATATGCATATTGAATTTTACTTTAATTTATTGTAAGATTATTTGATTCTTTAATGACTTTCTTAATATAATTAAAATAAAATTTTATTTCACCAAAGACGAAATTTAATATAAATATATAAATATAATTTTAAGTAAAGAACATTTTTTTTTTAAGCTCAACTACAATTTATTAAAGATGCCCTTTTTTTTTTGTTAAACGTTTGGCATAAAGTAGTCTATCGTTTGACTACTTCCGGCTGGGACCTGCGCTTAAACTTTCGACAGTCATTTGGGCAAAACGGCGACCGCTGCGATGCCTGGCTGATAAAAGGAAGACAGAATGAAAGAGATTTTATGTCGATGTTTGTGTAAAAGCGTGTCATAAAAAAGCTCAACTGAAGACGGGCAAAAAACAATATGCTTGCCACCAAGAACTACGTAAGTTAAAAAAAAAAACTAGCATAGCAAAACTCTTATCAGCGACAAAGTGAAAGAACAAAAAAAGAAAAAAAAAAACGAACTGGCAAAAATTATAGAGCGATACGAATGTGAGTAGCTTTAAAGTTCTGCTCTTCTTGTTTTTTTTTTACACTGCTAATTTTGTAGCGTCGCATTGGTGACAGTTCTGCGGAGAAGTTCCAGCGAGGTGTCGGAAGGCCTCAAAGATGATGGCAACAAGCAACACCCGAGTGCCGGGCACATACATGTCAAGTATGCGGCAACTGTCATAAATTCAAGTCGAAATTCGGGTCTGGACTGAGCAGATAAAATATGTACATATGTATGCATATATATTTATATATGTATGTTGTTTTATCGAAGCCTGACTAGCTAAAAAAAAAAAAAAAAGAGAGAGAGAGAGAGAAAAAAATGGCTTTTTAAAAAATTACATTAAATTTGTGCGCTTCAGTGGGCAGGAATTTATTTTGTTGCACGGTCCTTGGACGAGGACAATGCTGTCGCCCAAGTGGCGGACAAACAACAAGTACAACAACACTATAAACAGCACCAAATGGCACTTCAAGTGCCAGACAATCAATAGCGACAGAAGCAGGCACAACAAATTGCTAGCTGTCCCATGCAATTGTCTTTGGGGCAGGGCTTGTCTCTCTCCCGCTCTATCTTAATCTCTCTCTCTCTCTCTCTCCCTCTCGCTTTGTCTATGATTTAAATCGGGAGAGCGAGAGAGAGAGAGAGATAGAGAGTATGTGTTGGTTCTGTTTGCGTCAGGCATATATCATGGCAAATTATATCGCGCAACACATAATTATAAAACTAATTAGCTAAGAGATAGCAAACAAATAACGTTGCAGAGCACAACTCAAGCAGTTGGCACTTCAATCTAAATCAGCTCAGCATGTGGGCAGCAGAGAGCCTCTCTTAGCGATTCTCATCTAGGCGAACAAAGTAATTGGAAATATGTATTTAATGCAATTAGAGAACAGATTTTCTTTGTGATTTCTTGTGAATGTAAAGAAAGTGACATAAACATGTTTTGTAAAATATTTAATTAAAAAAGAAAAAATTAAAATAAAATAAAAAAATAAATAATTTAAAATAAATCAATTTATTTGTTGTCTTATTTTTTTTAATTAACTTTAACTTAGTCATACATTTTTTGTTGTAAAAAAATATATAAATTAGTTAATTTCTTGATGGTGTATTAAATAAATAAAATAAACAAATAAAATAATAAAAAATAAAAAATTTAAAATAAATCAATTTATTTGTTGTTTTATTTTTTTTATTAATGAAACTTAATTTTACATTTTATTTAAATTTTTTGTTTTAAAAAAATATAAATTAATTTTTTTCTTGTTGGTGTATTAAATAAATAAAATAAATGAATAATATATAAAAAAAAATAAAATTAAATAAATTAAAATAAATAAATTTATTTTTTTTTTAATTATTGAAAGTTTACATTTATATATTTTATTTACATTTTTTGTTTTAAAAATATATATTATTTAAATAATTTCTTGTTGGTTTATTAAAGCTATAATAAATAAACTAAATGAATAAAATAAAAAATAATAAAAAATAAATTAATTAAAATAAATAAATTTATTTGTTTTTTTTATTTTTTTTTTTTTTATTATTGAAACTTGGTTATACATTTATACATTTTATTTAAATTTTGCGTTTTAAAAAATATATTTATTAAATAATTTCTTTTTGATTTATTAAAGCTATAGTCTTAATATAGATATATATCTTAATATAGTTTATTTTGATTTGCTCAAAATATTTGTCTGCTAGTTCAATCAGCTGCAACTCTACATTTGTTCTACTGAATTTTCTAGACGTTTGTTGTTGAAGATTTTCAACTGATTTGATTGTTATTTTTTTACACTTTCCATTTTTGTAGCTTTTGTAGCATTCTCCCTCACAAAATGCAATTCTAACAATTTGCTTCCTTGACGCAACAGCAAATTTTAATTTTTTATATTGTTATTTTTTTTTTTCTTTTTTCCTGTCCCTGACATCTAAGCGCCTCAATCGCATAGGCAACGTGTCAATGACATTGTCTCATTTCAGACGCTGTTTGCCATCATCATTGAGAGTTACACAAAAAGATCAAAGATAAATTTCCAATTTTTCTGTCACGCCTCATCAAACGCACCAAATACACTGACAAAATGCCAGGCCAAGGCAGGGTTGGTCTTCTCACCTCCCTTAGCTCTTCCAGCTCCCCTCGCCATCATCTCTCTTCCACTCTATCGTAGCATCAAAAAAGCAACTTGAACTGAACTCATATGAAAAGCTTTTGCTATTATACTACGCTTATTGTGGGGATTGTTGTTTGTTGTATCGCTGCTATTCTTGTTGACTTTATTGTTATTGTAATGCCGCGCAGACGACACTTTAACAATTTTTATATATATTTTTTTTGTCGCTTGCTTTTTTTTTTTATTTTTATTTTATTCGCTATAGATTGACAGCTTTTGTTGGCCAGTGCCAAACACTTCAGCGCACGGCCCAGCACAATGCGCTTGGCAAATGAACGTTCCCCGTGCGCTGCCAGAGCATCCGAACAGCCCAAAAATATACTGAACTTCACTATAGCAGCAGCAGAGTACTCAATGCCAACAGTAGCAGTAGCCAAGAATAACAACAACAACAACAACAAGTTCGTAATTGTACATGGCCAGCATGAGGCTGACGTCAGCGCCATGTAATGCAATTAAGTTAAATTTTTGGTTTTCAACAGAAAAAATGATGACTTTTTCAGTATTTACTTTGAAGTATTCTGGTTGCCCAGTAAAAGCAATATATAAATTCTTTTTCTACGTATTGTATATGTGTGTGTGTGTTGCTTTGATTTTTAATGATTGCTAACAAATCTGCTTAGAAGAAATAGAAAATACGTTAGGGGAAAATTTGTTAAAAAAAAAAGAGAATTGTTTCAAATTTTTTTTCTTTACTGCAATCATTAGCAGACCTATTTAATGCTAACTGTTAATGAGTACAGGTTGATAACCGGATTCGTATTTAATTCAATTATTTTTCTTACTGGAGAGAAAGTGAGACTGAGACAGTAGCATGACCATAAGAAGCTTAAGAATTATTTTATTTTTATATTTTTGTATGCGTAGGATATATCTTGGGTATCTTTAATTAGATTTATTAATTAATTTTTTAATTGAAAGTGAAATATTCAGAAGTGAAGTAAATTAAGAAAATATTTATTTAAATTTTTGTTTTTTACAAAACAGAAATAAAAAATCAAATTGACAGTGAAGAATATTATAAACCTTTGAAAGAAATATTATAAACAATCAGCGAGAAAGATTATAAATAATAATACTAATAATAATAATAATAATTATTATTATTATTATTTATTTATTTTTAATTTATTTTTTTTGCAAGTTTCCCTGATATTTTAATTTTAAATTATTTTGAATATAGAAAATTAAAACAAAATATTTTAAATTAACTATTTTGATAATATTTCAAATAAAAATAATTAAATTAATAAATAATTTCAATTTTGAGCCTACACACCTTTCCTCATTGAAGAGAATAATATTTTATAAAATTATTCAATTTATATATAAAAAAATACCGAAAATTATAATAATAATTTAGTGACATCATTAATATTATTATTATTCTTTTTTATTTATTTATTTATTTTATTTTTTATTTATTTTTGTTGAAATCAGCTTAAATAGAGCTCTAAAGTTCTAGACTATAAAATAAAATTAAAATGTATTAATTAAAGTTATTAAAATATTTTAAATTAAAACAAATTAATTTTATTTAAATACTCAGCTCAAGCTTACTTTTTTTTCTAACTTAAAGAATATGCCCGAAATTTATTTATATCTAAATATCGTCTTCAATTTGGGTCAAAAACCTTCTCAATTTGTCAGTCATTAAAGCCGCCGAAGCGACATCGACAGATAGACTACAATTTATGTCTTTTGCAGAGAACTCAAATTACTCGCATTATCTACGCACTTCGCCACGCATCGCACAAATCTATATGTCAACTAAATGTCCTCCAGCTCCAGATGTGCACAAAAAAAAAAAAAAAAAATTTGTTGGGTTCATTGACCCAGAGCATCGTCGGGCAAATTGCATGAGGAGCGTGAAACAAGTTGGAAGCATATGGAAAAGTCGAGTGAATCGTCTGATAAGAGCATTTTGTGTCCTATTCCTATTAATATATATGAATGCATACAGTAAGCACTCGCAGTAGCCAACTGGCTCTGGCATCTATATGACGGGCTAGACGGTTGCTTAGCTGGACATTAGACTGTCAGCTAAGTTGGGCCGCGCCCTCGTCGCAAATTGTCCAAAGAGATTTATTAGTTGGGCGTTAATCCCCTGCGGCCTAATACATCATTTCAATTTGTTGCAAGTCGTGTTTATTTGCTGAAGTTTTCGTGTGGGACTGGGCGAGCGAAGAAGGATATCTTCGTAAAAGAGAGATTGCTGGCCATCGGCTAAAACTATTTCACTTATTTACTTTCATAACTTGCAAATTGTCAACTTATTGTTGGCTCGCCATGAAACGCAGACAAACAAAAAAAAAAAAAAAAGAAAAGAAGAAATTCTTTGGAGTAGTGCAAAAAGTTTTATGCTCCGACAGTTTCTTGGGTAAGTGGCTTATTATGGGGGAGCTGTGGGCGTGCCGTAGGCGTGGCACTTCAGCTATAGTTTTGCCATATTGTTGGCTTATCCTCGTCTAACTGACAGTCGTCGTATAAGCTGCTGTTTGCGCCAGTGAGGTGTGTGTATATATAATTTAATTAACTTAAAAGTCAGAGACTCTCTGCTGGGACTGTGATTTGGGGGAGAGTGCGTGTTCGTGATTTATATTGAGAGCTATGTAGAAAAATTGCCCTATAACTGTATTAGCCAAGTGAGTTATTACCCAGTTCTAAAAAAAAAGAAGCTAACTGCCTCTGCAGGTCAGTCAAGGCTGTGGCTGGCGTAAATAACTTATTATTCTTTAAGAAGCTAACAGAGAGGCGAACTTTTAGAAGGAATTAAAAAATAATTGAGTTAAGCTAATTTAATTTAAATTTAATAAATAATAAATTTAGAAAGGGTATTAAAAGAGATGTGACTTAAGAAAATTGAATTGATATATCAAAGAGAATTTTAATTATATTATTAAGTAATTTCTATTTTGGCTCAATTGAAACAGTCTAAACAAAAAAATCTCATTAATTTTTTTTATATATTTTTAATAACATATTTAAGTTACATAATCAATTTTTTTATTATTTCTTTTTATATATTTTTTATAATCTGTTTGTTACCCATTACATTTTTATCTATAATAGATTATTTTAATTATATTATAAAATAATTTCTATTTTGGCGCAACTGAAAAGAGAACAATAAAAAATAAAAAAAAAATCTCATTAATTTTTTTATATATTTTTAATAACATATTTAAGTTATATAATAATTTTTTTTTTATTATTTCTTTTTAAATATTTTTTATAATCACTTTATGTTACTTATTTAATTTTTTCTATAAATGATTATTTTGAATTATATTATAAAATAATTTCTATTTTGGCTCAACTGAAAAGAGCCAAATAAAAACTTTGTTTTGATTAATTTTATATAATTTTAAAAACGAATTTATGTTACATATTCAATATATTATTATTATTTTTTTAATATATATATTTTGTATAATGAGTTTTAGTTAGCCATTCAACATTTTTTTTATTGTCACATAATAATTTAATAAATACGCGGCTTGATTCAAGGCTACGGCTTGCGTAAATAAATTATTAATTTTAAAGACACTTACTTATAAAAGCAATTAAAAGAGATTTGAGATAAAGAAATTTAATTGATATATCAGAGTATTTAATTATATTAAAATTCAATTTCTATTTTGTCTCAATTAAAATAAGCAAAAAATAAAAATAAAAAAATAAATAAACAATAATAATTTCTTTTTATATATTTTTAATAAGCAATTTTAGAAACTCATATATATTTTTTTTATTAATTTTTTTTTCTATATATTTTTTATAATCAGTTTTAGTTACATATTCAATTTTGTTTTTTTTTTTTAATAATAATAATTTAATAAATACGCGGCTTCAGTCCTATATTAATGCCAGTAGTCGAGCGCAGGATTAAATTCATGATCGGCTCCACAGGCTCGCCAAGTGGCAGTATCTCGAAATGTCTGAGCATTTTGCTAACGGTGCTCTTCATCTCCAGCATGGCAAACTTTTGGCCAATGCAATTGCGAGGGCCCGCCGAGAAGGGTGCATATGCAAAGACATCGATATTGCCATTGTTATCGGGACTAAAACGTTCCGGATTGAATTTTTCTGGCTCGGGGAAAAAGTCGGGATCGCGTTGAGCATGATAGAGGATCAGAATGATATTCGATCCGGCCGGTAAATGTTTTCCATCTGAGAATGCCAAGAAGTTGAATTTATATGAATGCCAAGTTTAGTTTAGATGCTTCACTTACTCAACGTCACATCCTCTGTCAAGCAACGGCCAATCATGGGCACTGGTGGATACAAGCGTAGCGATTCCTTAATGACACACTCCAAATACTTGAGTTCACCCAAATCCCGCATGGTCGTCGTCTTTGTCTTATCGTTGCCAAAGACATCAACGATCTCTTGGAAGGCGCGAGCTTGCACCTCAGGATGTCGAGCGAGTAGATATAGCGTATAGGAGATGGCACTGGTCGTCGTATCGTGACCCTCAAACATAAATGTATCCACCTCCTCGCGTATGTCCTTATTGCTCAGTGGCTGCCCGTCCACCGTTGACTGCAGCAGGATATCCAGTAAGGCCATGCGAGGTTTGCTGCCCACGTCATTGTCTTCGGCACTTTGTGTGGACTCCTGCTTGAGAGTCTGTTGTAGGGTATCGCGACGTTCTGATATCACCTTATCCGTAAAGTCATGCATGGCCTTGATATTCTGATTTAGCTTGCGAAAGAGCAGCGGGAAAAATATGCGCATGGTTTGATCATATCGCTGTAGAGGATGCAAAAAGCGCTCCGCCATTATGCTGGACACACTGAACGAAGAAAAAAAAAAAAGTTGCTATTGGATTAGATAAGAATGAATATTGTATTACACTCACGTCTTCACGGCCTGCACATAGGGAAAGTTGGGTTCGCGTTGTGCATTGATCTTCACGCCCATCGATGTTTCGGTTATGATGTCCAGGGCCGCGAGGCAGGCGACTGGGAACATGTTGATCACAGTTTTGCCATCGGCTCGATCGTACAGATTCTCAACCATAATGGCGCTCTGCTGATCGAACACCTCAACAAACTGTTCGAGTATCTTGAAATGGAAAGCAGGTGTGATGATCTTGCGACGTCTAAACCATTTCTTGCCAGTGCTCAGCAACAAGCCATTTCCTAGCCAGTATTGCAGCAGATTGTACAAATTGTTCTTGGTAATTGTCTTCTGGCTGCTTAGAATGGCCTCAATCATGCGGACATCGGCGGTGATGAAGCCATATTCGTGAAACAAGGTTAATTTGACAGTTTTACCATACTTTTTAATCATGCGCGCAACCAAGTCTAGCATAGCTGACAAAATAGTTCAAGTATCAGCTTTCTATAGATAAGATATTTTCTATATTTGCTTACTTTTGGCAGACTCGCCCATCATAAGCAGTGGCGCATTGCCCATCAGCGGAAGTTCAAATGAACCCTTTATGCCAGCTGCATCCAATAATTGCTTCTGTCGTCGCGTATTCAAATAGTTCCAGAAACCGATTGCCGTTAGCAGCAGAGCAATAATTTCCAACCACATGACGCAGAATTTGGTATACAAAACAAATTAATTATATAAATAAAATAAAAAACAATTTGTTAAAAATTAATCCAGCTGTTCGCGACTATAGCTAATATTTGACTGCTCTCTCGTACCAAGCTGTCAAGCATTTTTGTACTTCGATGTGCTGAGTGCTCGATTAGATAAGCCACTTGCGTTGCTTATCGGCGAGTGTTAAGCATTCTGATTCGCTTGGATTAGAACAAATAATCATAAATTATTGAGCAAGTGCCACCAGAATTACGAAAAACATGAATAAAACTATTAGCTAAATAATAAAAAGCGGCAAGTGCTGAAGTCCGTGCGAAGTGTGAACGGCTTGGAGATACCATAATCAAATCTATAATTAAATTTTAGTTTGCATATATATTTATTTTATTTATATTTTTGAAAAAAACAAATCAAATTGACATCAGAGCCCAGATTTTTATTAATTTATAATTTAATTGCTTAATAGCTGAAATTAATTTGTATAGTAGCTCTTAAATCGGAAGGTCACTTTATATAATTAATTGATTAAAATAATTGATAAGGAATAAATATTTTATGTAGAAGCTTATAATATTTTTTTAACAATGAATTTATTTTAGAAATTACAAAAAAAACGTTTATTATTTTTATTTTCAAGCAGGATTTTTAATTTTTTTAAACTTGCTTAATATATAAATTAATTATTAACTGATTAAAAATGTAGATAAATAAAATAAAATCTTGAATTTCAAAAATAATGCTGAGTAAATAAAAATAGTTTAATAGTTCTTGGCAACATTTTTACTGATTTATTATAATCTTTTGGGCATTTTGACAAATCAAATTTATGCCAAAGCAAATAAATTTGGAAATTTAATTGAATTAATAAATATTCAATATTCAAAAATTGTGTATCCAGTATCTGCAAAACTGATTAATTTCATGCCAGTACGAATAAAGTATTTAATACTTAAATAAGCTCTATTAAAAATTAATTTATGGTTAACAACAAATTTGATTAACTCTTGTTGCTTTTATTTATTTTTAAGACACAAATTATGAGTTTTTCCTATTTAAATATTTCATTTGAAATTATACTGTTTTATTTATTCATTTTTTTCTATATATTTTCGTAAATTCTGTTGAACTAAGTTGAATAATAATCATAATTTCCTTAAGTTTAATTTATTATTATTATTATAATAATTTATTTATTTTAAATATCTTGATCAGCTCGATTTTTATAATATTAAACTCACATACCTTACATATATTTATTTATAAATATACAAATAAATAAATAAAAATATTTTTATATAAATATATCAATATATTTTCTACACTTCTAAATGGAATTAATATTAAAAAAAAAAAAAAAAAACTACAAAAAATAAAATGATATATTTAATATATTTTAAAATTATAATATTTCAGTAAGATATCTTAAATTAGTATGCTGCATAATTGAATAGTGAGTATATAATAGTCGATCAAATACCCGATTATTGATTACTGATTTAGCAGCTGAATTTTTAAATGCAAATA
This sequence comes from Drosophila stalkeri, assembly GCA_035047405.1. Classification (NCBI taxonomy): domain Eukaryota; kingdom Metazoa; phylum Arthropoda; class Insecta; order Diptera; family Drosophilidae; genus Drosophila; species Drosophila stalkeri. Next base: position 19,221,885 of record JAWNPR010000090.1, read on the forward strand.
ATTGCAGTTCAATACTATTCGATTAATATTGAACATCATTAAGATAATCATTAACAATGCATTCAGAAAGTATGAATGAGTAGACAATATTCGGTGTGATTTTCTTTTTGAATAGATAATAGAGAGAAATGAAAATCAATTTCAATTTGTTTTTCTTAAAATTTGTATAATGGAAAATATTTGTAAAGTTAACATAAATTGTGTGAGAATTCTGATAAATTTAGAGTATTTATGTATATGCCACTAAAATGCTTATTAAACTCCTATTATTGATCTATCGAATATATATTTATATTTATCCAATTATAATTTATGCAATTTACTTCTTGTGATATGTTTGCTGGCTAAGCATGAGTACTAATATTTAATTTTTTAGCTTTTAATCATGACTAGCTGGAAAATCAATTTGGCTGTATATAGTATAAACCCACAAGTCTAAATCCGCCACAAGATAATGGAAACAAACTTTTTTCTACGACTCTTGGACTCTTAGTTCAATAATTAGAGTATAGACGATAGTAAACAATATTTTTAGTTAATCATTAAATAAGAGCTTTATCAAAACGATAAGACGAAAAAGCTTACTGCGAAGCTAGCACACTCTTGGGTTAGGTCAGGAATTGGTATAAAGCGTATGCTTATCTGTATTGTATATAATATATTTATATATATATTTATTTATTTAGTATTTATAAATATTATTTTAAATGAGCTTGCTGAAACACCACAAATTAATGGAGAGATAATAAATGGTTATTCGTTTGCTTGCTGCTCCATTGAATCGAAATTAGCTCAATTTCCTCTAATCAACTCAATTAGTTGAAATGTAATAATAACTGTTGTTAAGCAGACAGCAAATTCGAAACGAGCCAAACCACAAAACGTACAAAATGTTGTGGGTGAACCGTGGAACGAAAGCCAGTGAAGGAGCAGGAGCAGGAGCCGGAGGAGGAAGAGGAGATGGCAGCAGGAGTATGTATGTATGTGGTGGTGCTGTGCTGGGAAATTTGGATGGGGCCGTAGGTCAAACAGAGCAAATTTGCATGGCTACAGTGAGAAACAAAAGTATTTGCATATTGTGCGACTGCTCTGACGTCAAGCCACAGATAATCACACGTGCCAGGGCCGTGTGCTAACCGTTGTTTCTTTATTTCCGCTTGCTTCGTTTCCTGTTTTGTTTTTGTGATTTTTTTTTTTTTTGTTTTGTTTTATTTCTCTGTCTGTTTATTTGTTTTTTCTATCTTTGTTTTGGCTTATTTGCAGGAGCTTTTAATTTCCTACACGGTGTGCTGTTTATGATTACACCAAACTACCCGCACTGCCCTGTGCCAGGGAGCTACAGCTGGAGCTGGAGTTGGAGCTGTAGCCAAAGGAGTCGCTGTGGTAGCACTTTCGATCTCTGTCTGTGGCATTTGGATGATTAATGTGTTTACACAGGCAACGAGCGTTGCGGTCGAGTCTGATTTGAAAGGGTTAAAAGGCGTAAGCAAACACATTCACACACATTCATTCAACATGCTGCGTGCCCTTTGTGTAATTTTATTTATTATTCTTTTCTTGGAATTGACTCTCACTTGGGAGCAAGATATTAAAAATGCTCCTTTGCCCCTTTGCTCATATTTGTTTATTTTAATGTATGAGTGTGTGTGTGTGTGTGTGTGTGTGTGTGTGTGGCTTTTTGTTGCGCGTCGCCTTTTGTTTTTATTTGGCTGTGCGTCAACAATTTAATTAGTTAAAAAGCCAGAGGCCTCCAAGTACCATATCCATGTCCATGCGTTCCGTGTCTCATCTTGTAGCACATCCTTTTTGGCCATGTCTGCCATTTACTTTCATTTCGCTAAGGCGCTGTCGCATAATCTTTTTGCACCATGTTAAGTGGCTGGAATTGAAATTTACGATTGCAAGTAAAGGTAACGCAAATAAATGTCTGCCAACTGGCGACTGGCCATGGCCAGAGAAGAGCGCGTGACTCACGACGCAGCTATAGAATTAGTAGCTTCAAATATTTATCAAGTGTAGTTAGAGGGGAAATAGTTACTAATATATTAACAATTTGCAATGGATTTATATATATTAAATTTCGTTATAATTTTTCCATTACTTTTCTTCATGTTTAAATTTTGGATTACATTTCTACATCACTGCCTGAAATAAATTTTAAAGTTTTGAATGAATTGAATGAGACTAAATTGATTAACATTAAACTATCTACAAAAAAAATTAAATACAAATATTTGGTTATTTTTATTTATTTATTTATATATATTCATTTATTTATTAATATCTATATTATTTGTATTTTTATTTATTGAAGCGTTAATTTATTTCATTAATTTTATTTGTTTTATTAATTTTGTTTAGTTATTTATTTCATTTATTTTATTGTTATTTAATTAATTTATTTAATTTATTTTTTATAATTTATTGTATTTATTTTATTGTTATTTAATTAATTTATTTAATTTATTTTTTATTATTTATTGTATTTATTTTATTTAAGTTATTTATTTGATTTTTTACAATTATTTTTTATTTAAATTTTATTTTATATATTTATTTCATTTGTTTTATATATTTTATATATTTGGTTTATTAATTTCATTTATTTTTTGTTATTTAATTATTTATTGTTATTTTTTTATTTAAATTTATTTATTTATTTAATATATTTATTCATTTTATTTATTCGGTTTAGTATTTGCATTAATTTATTTAGTTCATTTATTTTATTTATTTATTTATTTATTTATTTGTATATATTTGCTGCTGACATAATTGATATTCATTTTATTACATAAACAAATTACAAATAATATTCAAATAAAATTGTCAAAATTTAATTATCAAAATCACAGCTTGCATTTTCTCCTCTCTCGTAGCATAAGAAGAACTCGGACTGATCGCTTCGAGTTTCAATCTGAAAGTGATATTAAAGTGACATAAATGTAGAGCATGATGACTGTGGAGAGCATGATGGAGAGTGTGTAGAGTGTGTTAGCCCCTTGTGCTCTACAAATTTATAATTTACTCATTGATAATTCACTCACTATTGATAATTCACTCAAGAGCTCAGCATCAGACATTGAAAAAGTTCTCTTTGCAGCAGCAAATATTTATTTATTTAAATTATTTGCAATTAGCATAAAGTATATTTCTTTTTCATATACCTTTCCATTCACATAAAAATATATTTATTATTTATTTTTATATTAAAATCCATCATAGTGAACAGTTGATGTTTGTGTTCGTGTCACGCGGCCATATCTGGGGTAAGTTTTAAATTATTTAAGTGGCCTAGAGTCAGGCCACATGCGATTCGTAGTGGTAGCCAGGTGCGGCTGGCGGCGGACAGGTGCCAATATTAAATAGTTTAAACGAGATCATGGAACTGGTCTAGTTTGGGGTCTCTGACTGACTTTATGGCCATGATAAGCAGGGCAGGGCAGAAGACCCTTTTGATTTGGTTTAGGATTTGCGGTTGTCGCTGCCTCAGTTGATATACCCCAGTTTGCCTTTTTAGCTCGTTAGTTATGCGCCCAGCTGGTACCGGGGGGCCCGGAGCCCGGGGCCAGGGGCCATAGCCATATGAATCCAAGCTTCCCCAGGCGGGTAAAATCGGTGCTGGTGCTGGTGCTGGGCTTAAGGTTTATTTAAAAGGCCAGTGCCGCATGTTTGGGGTTTTGTGTGTGTTTTAATATGACACCTTTGCCAATGGTAATTTATCACCTCAGCACAGGGGACATATGCTTTGGGCCAGCCGTCGCTTGTCAGTGATTTTCCCTCTCTCTCACACACTCTCTCTGTGTGTGTGTTTGTGTGTGTGTGTGTGTGTGTTTTATAAACACTTGGGGATTAAGCCAGCAATGACTTTAATGTGGGACCAACTGATTCTGGCTGGCAGATAATTAGTGACCGTCCAGAAGATTTATGCATGCGTGTAAATGGCTTAAAGTAGCAAGCAAAATAAAACAAAATGAAATGTAAACAAGCTAAGCGTCTAATTAAATCGCAGCAAAAAGCCAATGTGGCAAACCCATTTCAGAAACTACTATTAAAAGCGTTGCTAAATGTTCCATCAATCGGCTCAGCAGACTCTCGACCGTCCTGCCGTGGCTGGCAGGCATCTGGCAGCGGTCATAGTCATAAGGCTGACATACTTGGGCCTGCATGTTAATTAAGTTTAGCCCCAACTAAATGTCACCTGTTTTTCTTTCTTTGTGTACCTATATCAACAGCAAAAACTGTCATATTAGAACGAGGCTTAGGCTGCTTCAAAACTAAAGCTGAAAGCAGGTCTATATACAGAGGGGAGTATGAGTAATAATAATAATATATATATAATAAAAAAAAAATATATATATATTTTTTATTTATTATAATAAAATAAAATAAAAAAAAATTTAATATATTTTTTATTTATTATGATAAAATAAAAAAAAAATATATAAATATATTTTTTATTTATTAAATATATTTTTTGAATATATTATTCTATTTAAATATATATATATATATATATATATATATATATATATATATATATTTTTTTTTTTTATATATGGACTAACCTGTATATATACATATCAATGTTTTCTTTTTTATATATACATGTTTTTTTTTTAATATATATATTTATATGCATATCTATATATTATTATATCTATTTCAATTATTTATATGCATTCATTTAGCATTTAGTTTTCTTCTTTTAATCTCTTCTTTTTTGTTTAGATTTTGGACATAGATGAGCTTATATTCGTTATTTTATTTTACAATTCATTGAATTTGGCATTCTGTTTGCTCAACACTTGGCCAAAAACAATTGAGCAAATGCAAATGTTGCTAAAAATAAATTGTGTTGAATTCGTTGCAAGTTTTGATTTCAAATTTTTTTTTTTTATTTTTTTCTGTGCTGAAATCTCAACCAAAGCAATGCAAATTTTAATAACACTCATGTGTGTGTGTGTGTGTGTGTGTGTGTGTATTGCAATATCTATTTATTTTGTTATTGAAATTTTGGCTAAAAACTAAACAGTTGCTATGAAGAAGAGTCAACAATTTGTTGCTGTTGTTGTTCTCTAACGGGCATTGGATTCTTGTCAAATTATTAACCAATTTGTTGCTACTTTTTACTGCATTCTGATGGGGCTTAGCTGTGCCTCGACTTCATTTTGTATGCATGACATGTAGGAAGCTGCTTTGCCAACATTTGGGTTTTGGTTGCCTGGTTGCCTAGTTCACTGCTCACCCACATCATGCCCAGCAACTGTAGCCACCCCCACCATCAGCATCATCATCATCATCATCATCATTATCATTATCATCATCGTCAGCATTGGCAACGAAATAGCAGCAGCAGCCACGACGCGCCGCAGATCAAAGAACTTTGACAAAAATTAAGCTCACCTATGTATTTGCCACGTCTGCTCTAATGAGCCATAAAAATGAGGTCTAAACGACAGTCGACACTGCTCCGTTTCCATACGCAACTCTAATGGCTCTCTACTGGCTGCCAGCTCAGATGTCAAGCAATGTACTTGTCTCTAGGAGTAAGTCAATGGAAACATATTGATTTATATATACGCTTAGAGAGAGTTCATGAAAGGATTTCTTGTAGGTGTTAGCTTAAGAATTATCTACACTTTTTTTTTTAGCAAAATTTGCTGGCTTAAGTAATTAATTTGTTGTTGGAGCGGAATTTCTGCATTTGATTTAATTTTGGTTTATTTGATAAATTTAACAACAATTTTAATTAACATTTAGCGCGTTTTCTATTATTTTTTATTTTGCATATTTATTTTAAAGATTTATTTATTTATTTAATTTATATATATCATACTTTTAAATTAGTGTGCTTTTTATTATATTATATTTATCATATTTATTTTAAAGATTTATTTATTTTATTTATTTATTTATTTAATTTTTTTTAATACAAAATTAGTTTTAATATATTCTATTTTTATATTTATATTATTAATTTATTTTATATTTTTATTAATTAAAAATTAGTGTTATTTTTATTATATTATATTTTTCATATTTATTTTAAACATTTATTTATTTATTATATATTATATTTTTAAATTTATTTTAAAGTTTCATATTTTTAAATTAGTGTGCTTTTTTTATATTATATTTATCATATTTATTTTAAAGATTTATTTATTTTATTTATTTATTTATTTAATTTATTTATTTCATTTTTTTAATACAAAATTAGTTTTAATATATTATATTTTTATATTTATATTATTAATTTATTTTATATTTTTATTAATTAAAAATTAGTGTTATTTTTATTATATTATATTTTTCATATTTATTTTAAACATTTATTTATTTATTATATATTATATTTTTAAATTTATTTTAAAGTTTTATTTAATTAATATTTTAATTATATTTTGGGAAACCTTACTAAACTGAACGATATTTTTAGTATTAAAAATGCAACTTCAAATATTAATATATATATATAATTATTTTTAAGAAAATTGTTTAAAAATGTATAAATATTCATAAAATATATAGTTTTCCTGATGAAAATAATATTTAAAATAAAATATTAAAATAAATTAAAATAAAATAAATGTAATTAAATAATTTTAATGCAAAATAATAAAAAATAATATTTAGTGCTCAATTTGAAGGCATATGTTGAATCTGCACATAATATTTTAATTATTAAAATATAACAATATTAAAAATAAAAGGTTCTTCGTAATAGTGTCTCCACTTTGGCTTTCAGCTTACTTTCTAAAATATATTTATACGAAACCCAAATAAATCTGGCTAAAATATCTATTTGTGTGCCTTAATTTAATTGCCCTTCGATATTTATTTGGCTTTCAATTCCAGCTAATCGTATATTTGTTATTTGTTATTTCTCTTCAGCTAATTCACTTTAATTTCCCACTGCAGCTACGTCTGCTGCACACAAATCCAAGTTCAAGACCTTTCTCAACTTGTTTTACGATCACAAATGACTTGACAGCTGCGAAAAAAAAAGTAAATATCACTATCTGCTTTTTTTTTGCTTGAACAAAGTTTTGGCCGTTGGCAAACTTTGCCATCGACTGTCGCCGCACAAAGACAAAAAAAAGACAAAAAAAAATATATATAAAATATAAAATGGAAATATTGTGAGTACAACATTATGTTAATAATCGCAAAACAATTTGTTGTCTTGAGCAGTCGTGTGTGAGCGTATTCGCTGCTTTGTATTCATTTGGGTATCACTTGGTTTGGCGCTGAGACTTGGCGGCGTCGCGACGCGTCGGTGCGACAATAAATCAAAGTTTATAATAATAATCTCAAATTCAAAATGGTTCGGGTAAAAGTTTTTAAAGCTGCTGCGGCTGCTGGTCTCAAATTATATACAGAAACTTTGAAATGCCGCTAAATATTTGGACAACGGTCGCAGCAGCAGCAGCCGGAGCAGCAGCAGCGACAACCCTAAAGTAACCCCAGCAACTGTTTTATTATTAACTTCATTTGCTGGGGAGCCACAAAGCGGCAAAGTTTAACTTGCACTACACCAAAAAGCGTGGAGTACAGAAAAAAAAAAATATAGCAAAGAAAAAAAAATGAAAGACATAACATAAAATAGCAGTTATAAAAAGCGCACGAAACTTGTTTGCTCAAGAGCACAAGTAAAAAAGTAAAAAAAAAAAAGAGAATTTTATTAGCCACTGCCTTTTGCGGCGCCCGACGTCCCAAACTTTTGCCAGCGTGCAGAAATACTTATAAGAAAATCAATCCCTACGGCCAAGTCAGGAATTCTGAGTATTTTATTTATCAACTCACGCAACGCGCACCGAACCCAGCAAAAAAAAAAAAGAGCAGCAGCAGCAGCAGAAAAAAAAAAGAAAATATACAACCAAAAAAAAAAAAAAAAAAAAAAAATGCAACCTGAACAATTTGCAGAGTTTCAATTCAACTTATGAAACAGCCCGCGGCCATATCGATTTCACGCTTGACGCTAAGAAAATTAACTTTGCCAAAGTAGCAGCAGCAACTCCAAAAAACCAACAGCCGGCGGGGCGATGGCAGCAGCGGTGCGAAGGGGGCGAACAAAGTCGCCGATACTTCGATGCGTATGACAGCGGGCGATGCAGGCGGAATAGAAACAGTGAAATGGTAAATGGTAACAAGACCAGGAACAGAAGCAGCAGCAGCAGCAGGAGCAGCAGCAGCAGGAGTAGCAGCAGGAGCAGGAGTAGGAGCAGGAGGAGGAGCAGGAGCAGCAGCAGCAGCGGCAATTCCTAAGCCCTGCACGTACTGTGGGTCCCGAAATATTGTAAGTGATTTGGTGAAGTTCGCTCCACACACACACACACACACACACATTAACACGCACACGCGCCAGAAAAAAAAAAAAGAAAAAAGTCAGTCGCAAAAAAGTTTCCACACACATGTCCAAAAGGTGTTTCCAACTGGAGCTGTGGGCGCGTGCTTGCAATGCAAGAGACTTTCTTGTCTGGGATTCTGTGCGCCTAATTTACTATATATATTTGAAGAGGCAGAGGCAGAAGAGAGTATGAGAGCCTGAGAGCCTTAGAGCCTGAGAGCCTGCGAAGCTGGGCCAATTTTCATAATTCACTTGCGCCCCGCAGTCAGACTTTGAACTTCAGTTGAAAACTGGTCATTAGCCGTACGCATTGCAAGCACTTTTCAAATGTCATTTGCCATTTGGTGTGGCAACGTTTTTGTGGCCGCTCTCCCATGCTTCAACTTCATTAGGCACATACAGTGGGATGTGTGCCACAGTGTGTGTGTGTGTGTGTGTCTGTGTGTGTGTGTGTGTTTCAGCCAAATGCGCCCAATGCAATTACTGCAAAAGTTCGCGCAAACAACTTTTTGACTTTGCCGCGTGAAATTCAATGAAATCGCCATTATTTGAAGCAATGGACAATGAATGCCATATAGCCCAGGCAAGGCAGGGCTGGGCATTGGCTGGCGGGCAGTAGATAATGACGGGCACGGGGTGTTCGGCGGTCAGCGGGCGCAACATACAAAATGTACGCAGACAACAATGAGCTATGTCAAAGACCACACTGCACTGGTTATGGACAGGCAGTCTGCCCATGCTCATCAAGATAGCAAGTGAGAGAGAGAGAGAGAGAGAGAGAGTGAGAGAGAGCAAGAGAGCGTGCCCGCTTGTGGAGGTTTTTTTGGGCATCGCTGCAAATTGGAAATGCGAGCATAATGTTTATTGGAAGCGTCCAGGATGCAGCGTACAGAAAACCGCACCAAATTGAGTTGCACGACATTATCACCAGTGTCGGATGTGTAAAGTGAGCCGTTTGGCTGGGCCGGGGGGTGTGGTGTTTGGTGTAGGTCGCAGCGCAATCGTGCATTGAGTTGCTTTATATCGAGCGAACGTATTGCTGATTTATTCACATAGATAGCGCGCATAATATGAAAGGGCCCGCGGCAAACGTGCTAATGCACAATAAAACTTTCAATGTCACAGTTGCAAGATTAATTGGGTCTGTGCTCCAAAATTTTGCATTTTCAAATATACATATTTTTTGGCATAAATACATAAGAGCTTTTGATAGAGGCAACCAAAATCCAGGTATTAATCGGATTGCCTCAATTGTTTCAGATCTAAGCGGGAATTTGAGTAAAATGCGAGTGAAGTTTAAACTAAAAGCAGAGTGAATATAAAATGTTGTTAACAAATTCTATTCTTAGGCTTGTTATACTACAGTAATATAGTAAACAAAAATATTTGAAATGCCTATGTCTATGAATCACTTGTTTTTATAATTATTATAAATTTTATGAAAATGTCTCTTGAATAAATTTTGAAAAATTTAATTTAAGTTTTACACAAAAAAAAAAAATTAAATAAATAAAAAATAAAATAAAATAAAAAAATAAATAAATAAAATAAAATGAATTTTTAAATAAATACAAAAAATAAAAATAAAAAATAAAATAAAATAAAGAAATAAAAAATAAATAAATAAATATTTTTTTAAATTTTATAAAAAACACTTTTGAATAATTAAAACTTTAATTTAACTTTAATTTATTTTTCACAAAAAAATAAATAAAATGAAATAAATAAATTATTATTAAAATTTTATATTGAATAATTAAAAAATGTGAATTCTAATTTATTAAAAAAAAAAAAAAAAAAAAAAAAAAAAAAAAAAATATATATATATATATATATATATATATATATATATATATATATATATATATATATAATTTAAAATAAAAATAAATAAAGAAACCAATCTATACAACTTTTGTGTCTCTAGCGCGCTACAATTTCCAAAATTACTTTTTTCTTATAAAAAAAAAAAAAAACCCCCCAAATTAGTGAATTTTCGTTATCGGCGTAACACACTCGATGCTGGCCAAAAATGTAGCAGGCCAGCAGCAACTGAGTGTTGCAAACCGCAACAGCAGCAACATCTACAAAATTATACAAAATTGGCTAGCGAATTGCATTTCGTTGGCTTTGGTATTTCGAGTTGCATTTGCAAGCAAATTACTGCAATCGGAATCAATGCATACGCCACTTGGCATATATGGAAGCTAGTGCAAGCGTATATGTATGTGCAATTTTTAATTTAAAAAAATGATATTATATAATGAAAGAGTTTATTTTACTACAGTTGATTGCTTAAATAAACTATGCCTAGTTAAGGCAGTTAACTGCAAAAATGTTACAAAATATTTAGATTTTTAAAATTATTTTAATTTATAATCATGAAAATATTGGATATATTTGACTGGAATTGAAGACAATTAAATAGTTGAAATATTGCATTGAATAATTGTAGGAATGATTTCACTTACTCACTATAAAAAGGGGAAAAAAAACAAAAATTTTTGCTCTCTCTGTTTCGTTGTGGTCCGTCTTGGCTTAAATAATAGTAGAAAATTCACTCAGATAGATATATTTATAAGTTAATATATTTATATATTATTATATTTATATAATATTAAATATGCATAGCTTGCAAACCATAGTTGATCGTTTTAATATTTACGCTCTGCTGGCGAGATCATCGAATTACTATCACTCAGAGCAAGAGACTTCGTTTCGTTTCATTTCGTTTTTATTTATTTATTTTTTTCTATTGATCATTTTCATGTGACGCTCTTTGGAGCGAAACGATTGGCGTTCATTAAATGGGACTTGATGAGAGAGTAATGCTTGAAGTGTCAATTCCATCGGTCTTCACACATCCGACTCATATGCACACCCGAAATGCTCTCATAAGCCTCACTTGCTCTCATTCTAAGCCATACACAAAAGACGCTTTGTTGCGCTACAAACCAGAAGTGAAACGCCTCAAAGACCCAATGCAATCGATTGCTCTCTGAGTTTCTTTTCGGAATGTGAGTAAAAGACATTGATTTGTAGACATAAAAAAAATGATCAACAATCATTTGCAATTAATATTAAGATTCTGTAATTATTTTTGAATATAACTAATTTTTATATAAATTATTTATTATTTTTATTATTATTATTTTTTGATAAGAAGCCCTTTAAATTCAACTCTTATTTAAAGTGCATATTTTTCTCTTTAAAAAAAAATTTTTCTCAGTAATAAAAGTTCATAAATATGGGAAGCTTTGGGACAACTCTTATGACTCTATTTGCTTTAACTTGCATAATTTTTTAAATTTATTTTTTATTTATTTTTTTTATTATGAATAAATATAATGTAAATGACTGACTCTTGAGATCATAAGGTAAACTAAATAAAGAATTAAGTTCATGAAGAGAAAGACTCGAACTCTGATATAGATTAAGATAGGAGAAGCTAGCTAATATATATTTTTTTTTATATATATTTATATATATTTTACATAAAGTGGCATAAACATATTTACTCTCACCTCAACATCTTTAATACATTGCATTAAATTATCAATTTAAATATCTTAATTTTTAGCCACATTTTCTCTTCAATAGCAGCTTCTTAAAGATACCTTAACGTCGTGAAAGGAACTGCACAATGAGCTAATTGTTAAAACTGTTTTAATTGGTTTCGTCTCCACTAAGTTACAACAATTAACTAGCACACTTGATTAGTTCAGTTGTGCGCAGACTGCAGCAACTGCTCAGGTGCGCGCTGCCAGGTATTGTGGGCGGTTGTGGGAGGGTGTGGGTGTGGCTGGTGGAGTGTAGAAAGGTGTTAATTGCATTAGTTGTCGCTGTGGGGCTTATTGAGTTTTTCGCTGGCTGCTTATTAAAAATCAAATCGATAATTTACGTCACACTAATAGCCCAATTACGCACACATTGTATGACCAGCTTTGGCACACTCCATCAACTTCATTAAAAGTCGAGTTTGCGCAGCGATTCTTGAACAACATCGAGGGCAGTTATTAATATTATGATGTCAGCTGGGCGAAAGCAATTTGCTTGACAAAATAAGTGCAATGCTAGCTGCCATACGGCGGCCACAATAACAAATGATAGAGCTCCGTATAAAAACTATGACACGGCTGATGGATCAACAACTTGAAGCTGCATTAGTTGCTCGACTCGGAATTACCATAGACATTTTAGAGAAAGAAATGACATTGCTGATAAATTATTGAGTCAAAATTCTAGTAAATAAATAACTAAATAAATAACTAAAAAAAAAAATAAATAGATAAATTTACAATTTATATATATATAAATTTGATATCATCCATAAACAACTCCATAAACTTGACAGAATAACAGAACTAGGTTCAGTTGCTTGAACTGGGCCACCCCCTCTGGCTTGAAAGTCATCAGTGCAGCGATGTAGTCATCAGAGAGACGCTGCATGTGGTCCTCATTAATTCCATTTCCATTCCCATTTCCATACACATTGCCCGTTGCCATGTGTAGAGCTGGATTCGTGCCAGAAGTCATATAAATCATGGCAAACTACACTCATATTTTAAAGATCGTGCAGAACCGAAAACCGTATTGAAACGTGAAGCGACTTTTGTAACATATATATCAAATATACATACATATATATATATACGTATAGTATATTATTTTTTTTTATATATATATATATTTTTTCAATACTTCGTGCAATTTACCGCACGGTTGCAATCAAAAAACAATTTTTATATGTAGCTTAAAGACCGCATTTATTCATCTCGAAACTTTTACCTGGCTGGCAAATGGCGTGCGCCATTTGATATATCTGAGCGATAAAAAAGTGCAGATGTTGCATTTACGTACAAGAAAAAAAAAGCAGCATCAAACTGTATTACGCTGATAAGCATGTTGAAAGCAAGTAGAGCTATTTACAGCGCCTTTCGAAGTAAATAGGATATTGTTGCTCAAGTGGAAAGATATAAGGCCTTCAAAGGGGACAAGAAATTTATGACCTGCTGCAAATGAAAATAATAATATATAAACCAAATAATAATAATAATAATAATAATAATAATAATAATAATAATAATAATAATAATAATAATAATAATAATAATAATAATAATAATAATAATAATAATAATAATAATAATAATAATAATAACAATAATAATTATAATAAAAGTAAATAAAAGATTTATGAAATTATTATTGATAAATTAAAAAAAAATTAATAAAAATAATTAATATATTAGATTAAGAAAATTAAAGAAAATTTGGTTGAGAAAATTCTTAAATTTTAATGAAATTTTAAATTCAAGAATTTCTACAATTTTATTATTTAAATGGCAGAACTACAAAATTTAATATGTGATACTAGATAAATAAAAAAAAAAGAAAAAATAATTAATAAATAATTTAGTTTAGGAAAATTCAAGAATTTCCACAATTATAATAATATAATATGTGATATCATTAATAAATTTAAAAAATATATATAATAAAAATAATTAATAAATAACAAGTTGAGAAATTTTAACGGAATTGAAAATTGCAGAATTTCCACATTTTTATTATTTAAAGGGCAGAACTAGAAAATGTAATATGTGATACTATTGATAAATAAAAAAAAGAAAAAATATTAAAAATAATTCATAAATAACTTAGATTAAACAAATTTTTCAATTTTAACGAATTTTGAAATTGCAAAATCTCCACAATTTTATTATTAAAAATCTAATATGTGATACTAACAATAAATTAAAAAACAAAATTAATAAATAAATTTTTCTATGTTGTGGAAATTCTTCAAATTTAACTGAATGTGAAATATAATACTAAAATATTCCAAAATATTTTTTTTTACTATAACACCGACATGTATAAAATAAACATTTAATTCTTTTCATCTTTTATTGTGATTAGCTTTTGTCTGCCTGATTCGAATTCATTTGGTTACATGGCTTTGTGGCTTTACAATATTTTTACATTTATCCAAAAAAGAAAAAAATAGCAAGTGAATTAAGCTCACGGCCAAACTGGCAGACAAAACTGATTAAAATATCAGCGCAACATGTCAGCAAATCAGCGACAGAGACTCGTATTCCTACTCGTATTCGTAATCTAACTCGCACTCGTATTCTCCACTGGGTTGTGGGTTTCATGTTGTTGTGGAAACATTTTGCTCTGTTTTAATTGCTAAACATTGTCAACACAGATTTGCATGGGCCGGCGGCAAGGGCTGCGTTGACAGCGTTATTAGTTGGAATTTTGGGTACTGAGCTGGCTGAGTTTATGCGCTCGTTCTCCTTTTGCCCGCTGCATAAAATATTCATGTTTGTAAAATATTTTTTATCAAAACATAATAAACAAATTTGCATTTTCAGTTTTGAGTATTTCTTTTGTTTTATTTTTTTTTTTTTTACCGTAAATTCGCATATTTTTGTTGTTGTTTTTTATACGTTTTTTTATTTTTTTTTTTATTTTTGTTACTGTTGTTCGCCGTTTCATTGTCGCCAGTTTGTTGTGCCACCATACAAAAGTTTTTTGATTAAATATATGAATGTGCAGCATTTTATGTGGATTCATTTTTCGTTCACTATTTTTGTTAAGCCACATCAAATTAAAGCAGCATTTTATGCTTGAGTGTACAAATTGTAAAGTTAATTAAAAAGTGAACTGGTTTAATAATGGGCAGAGAGTTTAAAGTCTAGGATAGAGAATTAGATGTTGTACTAAGTTTAGTACAAGGAAATAATATTGGATATAATATATAGAATTATATGTCGACTATACATATATAATTATCTGAGTATATTAAAAGAATTCGATAATAAATTAAGGCTTTTTTTGTTATGGTTGTATCCAATTAATTTGATTTTACAGTTTTTTTTAAATTAACTTAAATTTTTTAAAAATTAAATTAAATTATTTTTATTAGTATTTATTATTCAATATATTTATTTTTTAATTTAATTTAACTGTTTTATTATAATTATTATTTTGTAATAAGCCTAACAACAGCTTTATGCTCCCTATTTTAAATTATCTGATGATAAATTAAAAAAGTATCCAAGTAATTTGATTTTAAAGTTTGTTTTGTTTTTTTATTTATTTTATTTTATTTTATTTTATTTTTTTTATAAATATTATTATTTTTTAACATAATAATAATAATAACATAATAATAATAATAATAATAATAATAATAATAATAATAATAATAATAATAATAATAATAATAATAATAATAATAATAATAATAATAATAATAAACATAATAAATAATTTTGTAAAGATCATTTAAGCCCAAAAATATTTTGAATATTATATATTAGTCGCGTAGATATCGTACCTTAAAGTATGGTTCCATATAGAAAAGCCATTTTGAAATAAATATAATCAAATTCGAAGACGGATATAATTGTCTATTGATATAAAATGTAATATTGAGATCTCTGCATATTAAATGACTTTTTTTCACTATAATAGAAAAAACAAAAAATTAAATAATTTCATAAACTCTCTATATCAAATAATTATACAAATTTCTTCCATTTAATTCTAATTTAATTATAAATAAAATAAATTCATTAAAATACAAATGCTTCAATATGTTTCATAGTTTAATAAAATATAACATGCTGTTTACGAAATTTATTGCATTCTCTATATGCTTTATTCAATTTTGGCTTTATTCGTATAATGTATAAACTGGAGCATACGTCTGCTCTTCATGCTGCTGTCGCAAGCGCAATAATCATACGCCATGTTGGCCCCCTTTACTATCAACTGCTTATGTGAGCTTTTCAATTTGTTTTGTTTTCCTCACACTCGCACACTCACACAGACACACAGATGTAGAGATATAAAAAAATAGCAAGTTTTGCTTGCGCTGCCAATGCCATTTGGAGCTAAACTTTATATATTTTGCTATGGTAACGGTTATCATAGCCAGCAGCGGGTTGCTTGGAGTTGTCGTTTCAGCTGGACGCTTTCATCAACGACGCGACGCGATTTGCTGCTGGCTGCTGGCTGCTGACTACTACAGTTGGCCTTAATAACAACACTTGTCGTAATATCATTTTTATGCCCGGGGTGGGGCTGGAGCCGGAGCCAGAGCCGGAGCTGGGGCCAAATCGTTTTTATGACACGCACCAGGCGCTGGGTCGGGTATTCGTGTCGCTCTGTCTACAGCTGTGTGTGTGTGTGAGATAAAGAATTGATTTTATAGCGTCAAACATGCGATTATGAAAGCAAAGTGTTGTGTGCGAGAGTTCCAAGTCAAAGGGTGTCACCTATTATAGTACGATGCGGGTGTCAAGGCAATAAAAACTTTTCGCCCTTCCAGCGAAACGCAGCCTGCTTAATGCTGAGCCAAGTAAAAATACATACATATATATATATATTATTAATATCCGAGCCAACAAACGACAACAAAACAAACACTTTTCGTCCAGTTTTCTCATTGCCGCCTTTGGCCAGCAGCAATAAAAGCATATTTATAACGAGAGCCTGCACTGTCCCGGGGATCTGTTTAGTTGGCTATGAGACCGTTTTACATAAATCAACTAAATGTCCTCCATCGCGCATGTTAGCAGCTATGACTAATTACCACAAGAGACTGCCTGCCTGCCACAAATAAGTTGGCAAAGTCAATTAAAACTTCTGCCTGCTGCCTGCTGCCTGCACCTGCAAAGCCAAATGACTAATTTTACAAAATGCGAGCACTCAAATTAGCGCGAGTGTGCAAAGGAAAAACTCGACCTAATTAGATTTGCTGCATTACTAAAAAAAATATATATGTATATATATATACTCTTTTCTTTTTCTAATATTTTCTAATTCATAATTTTAATTGTATTTCAAGTGTAAGTGGAAAGGAAAAGGAAATTAATAATAAATATATTTTATGATTTTTTTATTTTGTTAATCAAGTTTTTAAAGTTAATATAATATTTAATAATAATTTAAATAATAATATAATATTAAATATTAAAAGTGCTGTTTTAAGCTGATGTATTGCAGTTGAACCATAAAAAAAATTTAATTTATTTTGTTAAGCAAATTATATTTGTAATTAAATTTAAATGCAACTCGTGTCTGTTATTAGATTTGCTGCATTACTAAAAAAAAAAATATATGTATATATATATATATACTCTTTTCTTTTTCTAATATTTTCTAATTCATAATTTTAATTGTATTTCAAGTGTAAGTGGAAAGGAAAAGGAAATTAATAATAAATATATTTTATGATTTTTTTATTTTGTTAATCAAGTTTTTAAAGTTAATATAATATTTAATAATAATTTAAATAATAATATAATATTAAATATTAAAAGTGCTGTTTTAAGCTGATGTATTGCAGTTGAACCATAAAAAAAATTTAATTTATTTTGTTAAGCAAATTATATTTGTAATTAAATTTAAATGCAACTCGTGTCTGTTATTCTATGTGCTTCATCAACTTCATCCAATTTTAAGCATCTTCCCCAACCTCTTTAATTTCTCTCACATACCAACGCTAGCCATACAACACATATAAATATCGTAGATCTAATCTAATTTTTTCAAAGCAATTCTCTACACTTAGTGTTTGATCGCATTCTCACATGTCGTGCAATAAATAAAAATATACAGAAAATATATAAAAATATATACATATAAACAGAAACGCTCGATTCTCGTATGAACTTCTACTTGATATGTTGATTTTTCCTTTTACTCTCTCTCGCTCTTTTCCCTATCAAATATATGCTGCATTTAAATATATATTTCAATGAGATATTCACAAACAGTGACTAATTATTAATTAATAATAATAATTAATTATAATAAATACATAATAATTAATAAATAATTATTCATACTACAATATAACTATCTGATGGGAAAAATGAAGTATTTGCATTTCGTTTCTTCTCAATATTTATTAATATTTATTTAATATTTATATATCTATTATAAAATCCATATGACTTATAAAAATTAAGTATGCAAATATGTAAAATGCATTGTCTATATAAATTACTAATACATAAATAAACAAAATTTGTTTAAAATCATAAATACAAAAAAAAAAAATAAAAAAATAAAAAATATATATATATATATATATATATATATATATATATATATATATATATATAATATTTACAACATTTGTTTAATTTTGTGTTTAATTTTTAAACTAATATTTTTAATGAACTTTACATTAGTGAAAATTATTTTATTTGCGTATAAGCTCTCTTTTAAAGGAATAGTAAGTAGTTAGAATAGTATGTTATTTAAATTATTATTTCATAATATAATATACATTGCTGGTCTTAAGTTAGACGCACAAGTATTCTTCTTCATATTTAGTTTATACTTATTATTTGGAAAACATTTAAAATAAAGTGGATATACAGAAAAATTAAAACTTTTATGAATTTTATGACTTGAAGAGTCATCGAATAAAGAAGATTTCTGTATATAAACTTTTCAGTTTTTTTTTTTTTGTATTTTCTGTGTGTTAATTCCTGTTGCAATCGCTTCTTAAATTTAATTTCCTTACATTTGTTTTACAGTTCGAAATGTGAATTTATACGGAAAGCCTTGAAATCAAGAATTAAACATTTGCAAATTTCTCTTAATGGCATATAAATTATCTTAAAATGAATCAGATATATGAGCATAAATTTAATTTAAATAATTAAATTAAATCACAGCTCAGTTACATCTTTCTAATGTAATTTAACTTGAAACATATTTTATGTAATTATATTATTTTAATCAAGCATATCGAACAAGAAGTAACTTAAATATATTCTAAATTTAATTCTTCCTTTTCGATGCATAGAATTTACTTTTACTCTAACGCTGACAAGCACATGAGGTATTTCTAGACAGATTCAACAATATTTTGAATGATTGGTAATCCTGGTAATTGAGTCGCTTGACGTTGTTGTGATAGGAACAGCAACTAATGACAGATTAGCGCAAATATTTATTTTAATGTCTGCCATAGCCACGATGCGGTAACGAACACACACACACACACGCACAGGGTCTGCTGGGACGGCATTGCGATTGCCATGATGTCGTACGGTTATTATGTTTAAGCTTTGCACTTGAATACCCTGGGCAATTGGCTGTGTGTGTGTGTGTGTGTGAGTGTCAGCCCTGTCGCTTCAGTGCCTCTATTCGCCATTAAACACAAAGTCATAATGAGCAGTCGGTCGCTGAAATGGGTTAAAATAACTATTACTATGTGATACGTGTGGCAGGCGGCGTGTAGCTTATGTAATAAAAGTAAACAGCCAACAAATGGTGCTAAAAACTGCATTTATCAGCAGCAACTTGCGAGGGCTGTTCACAATCTTCCGCGCAATCCCCACCCCCACACACACACACACACACAGAAAAGGGTCGCCACTCAAATTGATACGGAAAGTTGATTTTGTTGTTATGGTTGTTGTTGTTGTTGTTGTTGTTGTTGTTGTTGCTTTATTGTTTGTTAGTTTCGCAACTGGCAGCAATTATTAGAACAGCCACAGCGAGTGGGCAACAGCAGAAAGTTAATGACAGTTGTTGCTTTTGTTTCGCAAAGGTTATTGCAGGACATTGATGCTGGGGCAACTGTAAATAAGTTGGCAATAAGTGCGAAACTTTCGTATACTGTGAATTTGATAAACCATATTGATGTTATTTAACTGACAGAGTGTTGAAACAGCCTGTGCTGTTTAATGCTCTTTTATTTTATGCTTGAGTTGTAATTAAAAGAATGAGAAAAAGTAAAGATTGAAAAATTTTCAATATTATATGGGGCATTATTTATGAATAACATATAGATTTGCCTGTGTATATGGAAACTAGAATTTTATATAATTTAATGCATATATATATATATAGGATTAGTAATGGCAAATAAAAATTATTAATCGATAATGAATCATATGCAGCTACACGATTATTAATTTCAATTAATCGATGACAAATAATCGATTAATCATTAATAAAATGATTTATTGATTTATTTTTAATTAAAATTAATCATAACTTAATCATTAATTTAAATTAATAATAACTTAATTATTAATTTAAATAAATCATAACTTAATTATTAATTTAAATTAATCATAACATAATTATTAATTTAAATTAATCATAATTTAATTATTGATTTCACTAATTTAATTAATTTACAATAAATAAAAATTTTATAAATTTAATTTATAATTAATCTTTTATTATAATAAAATGGCCAAACTTTACTTTTTGTTTGTGCCTTGGTTAAAAATAATAGAATAATCGATTATGATTACAATTAATCGCAACCCACTTTACGATAGTAATATATCGTAAATGGAAGCAAAATAATCAATAATATCGATGAGCAACTGCCATAACTAACTAGAACTCATTTTCTCTAGCAAGTAAGTAAAATAAAATTTAATTAGCTTAAATTTTGCCTTCGGCAGTCTTTAATTCCTTCTCTCAATGCATTGTTGGACTCTACTGCCAAGAGACTTAAGCTGCAGCTAAGCTAAATACGAATTTCGTTTTTACGAGCCGTAATTAGTGTCTGTGCGCTGGCAGCTATTATATAATCATAGTAAGCAAACAAATTATAATTAATACATATGTATGCATTAAAGACGAAGCTAAAGATCAACAGAAAAAAAAAGAAAAAAAAAGTTGTAAGTGGTTGGAGCTATGGCTGTACATAATAAATTATATTCATATTTATATGTTAATATATGTATGTAGGTAGAGCAAAGCTGGGGCTGTGCTGTGGGAGTGTCGTAGATGTCAGCAAATGGCCAAGTTAATTATGGCATTCGAGTGGCTGGGATTGCAGCCAAGGCCAATGGTAAACTTATCGGGCTTAATTTTCTACTCTACGAATCAGGGCACAAAAGTTAAGTAGGCAAAGATCAGGAGTTGACTGCGCCCTTTATGCAAGCCAAACAGCAAATGCTTACGAAACAAAAAAACAAAAAAAAAAAGAAAATGAAGAAGGGGAAGGGGAAGAGGAAAAGTCAAACAGGCAAAGCGGCAGCAGTTTGTGTTGAACTTGCCACAGATTTGACTTTGTGCCATTGCTCAGACTCAGACTCAGACACGGGCTTCAGATGTAGCTCTGGCCATGGCTGTTGCTGTTTTGGATACAATTTTGGGCAAAGTTTTTGCCTAAGTCACTTTTTGGGAACAGAGAGATGGAGGCAGGCTTGGATCGAGCCTTGAATTAATTATACATGCAGGTCACGTGAATGTGATTGTCGTGCCAGCAGTCGATGCCAGATTGACCAACAGGCCAAATGAAATCTACGTAGGCACTTCAAACACGCCAATGCTCTCTAGCTCTCTCTCTCTCTCTCTCTCGTATCTATCTGTCTTTTGCGCTCTATCGCTCAATCTCTTGACTGCTGTTTGGCATCATTGCCATGGCATTGGCCCGGTCAGATAAACTTAAGGACTTAAGCGGCTTGCATGTTTTGCTCACAGCTTAGAGCGAGAGCCGTTTTTAGCCCCTGGCCATGTGCAGTGATTGAAGCCGAAACTTTAGCCCAAATCCCTCAAACTAAAAGTATTTAACTAATAAATTATACAAAAATTGAAACAAATTCCTGCAGCATTTGAGTGGTTGCCGTCGGAGTTGCTGTCGGAGTTTCTACTACTGCCGGCTGCCCCATTGCCCACTCAATGTAACTTTTTCGCCCGTTTGCCAAATTAATATTTAATTATGGCAACCGAAATTGTGCCTCGTCTATGCGAGCACACACACTCCCACTTAGCTCTATTCAAGCCGTTTCTATGCATCTTTCCATTCAGGTCTCGGGCTAGACTCATTGCAGTATCTTAGCCGAGAGGCTTTTGCGGAAATTGCATCAACTGTGGCAGCTATTCGAAATGAGCTTTGCCCCAACTTCACGTTCGAATGCGATACAAAAGCAAAGTTCAATTAAAGCAGCCAACGGGTAGATAAACTTGGAATCCGAAAAATATTGCATGCACACAGGCGCCGGCTGCAACTTCAGTTATTGCCACAGCTCAAGAGGAACACTGCGCAACAAAAGTGAGGACTCTCGGGCATGCAAATGTCTAATATAGACTATCGAAAATACAGAGACTCCATTTTAATAAAAAACAATTCAAATTGTATCTTTAGAAGTGCAAATAATCAATTTTGAGTCAAAGGGCGAAAGATTTTCAGCTCAAAATGAAGAAAACATAATTCAAAGTCATTTAATAGAAAAAAAAAATGACTTTTTGAAATATTTTGATAAAATAAATAAATAAATAAATAATAAATAAAAAAATTTGATAACATATTTAAGTTATCAATAATTTAAAAGAATTAATTTAATTAAAACTTAAATTAATTTGATAATTAAAAATAGAAATTAATTTTATTTAAAAAATTCTAATTAATGAAACTAATATGAGTTGAGATTAATTAAATATAAAATAATATAATTGAATTATTAATAATTTTAAAGAATTAGTTTATTAAAAACTTAAATTAATTTCATGTTCAAATTAATTACATTTATTATAAAACTTTAATTATTTATATAAATAGAAATTTATAATAAATAAATTAGTAAACATTTAATATATACATATGTATGTATATTTTTTAAAATTTTTTTTATTTGCAATCTGTTTTATAGTAAACAACAAGGAATTAGCTTATTTAATATTTAATATATTTAATTATTACGTTTTAATATTTAAATAAAAAAAAAAATTATAATAATAAAATTTAATTCAATAAATGATGATAATTATAAAGGTAAAAATAATACTCAAAAATTGTATTTTATTTTGGTATATTTAATTATTTAATTTGAAAATATTACAATTAATACGAATTTCAAGATTTCAAAATTTTAAATCAATAAATATTAATAAATACAAAATAAATAAATGAATAATAAATAATAATAATCTTGGGAAAAATGGAAAAGTTGTTGTAAATGATGATGAAAACATTAATTGAATACATATACTTTATATATAATATTTTATATATAAAAATTGAATACATAAGTTTTAAAATTTAACATAAATAAAATATAATTATAATTGTAAAAATATTACTCAAAAATTGTATTTAATTTTGGTATATTTAATTATTTAATTTGAAAATATTTCATTTAATACAAATTTTAAATAATAAAATTATTAAAATTTTAAATCAATAAATATTAATAAATACAAAATAAATTAATGAATAATAAATAAATAATACTAACAATAATCTTGTTAAAAATGGAAAAGTTGTTTTAAATGATGATGAAAATATCAATATAAAACAAGTAAGAAGGCTCTAGTCGAGACGGCTCGACTACGAGATACCCTGAACCCTGCCAAAAAAAAAATATTCTTCTTCTTACCGCACGTATATATTACGCGCCCTCTGCTAACCACGTAGTTGCTGCCGACGGTTGGGGGTGGGATGGGCTGTACTTTGAACGCTTATAACTCCATTTCTAGATGAACTATCTTCATGAAACTTTCAGAATATATTAATAGCATTCAAATTTGTCAGTTTGCCAAATTTCAAGTCTCTAGTAGTTGAAATACGTTTGGGGGCGAAGGGGGCGTGGCATCCAAAATCTGAAAATTACAAAATCTGCGTATCTATAATATCTATCTAAATATACAAATTTAAAGTCTCTAGCTAAAACGATGTAGAAGTTATGCTCGAAAAACGTAAAAAACGTAAACGAATTTTCGATTTTTTATCGATAATTAAGGAATGGGATGAGTTATCGAAAAAACAAAATAAACTTGTACTGCGTAACTAAGATACGAGTATTCATGTAAATTTTCAGCTCTCTAGCTTTTGTAGTTTCCGAAATCTCGACGTTCATACGGACGGACGGACGGACAGACGGACAGGGCTATATCAACTTATTTTTTTGTGCTGATCAAGAATATATATACTTTATGGGGTCTGCGACGTCTCCTTCTGCCTGTTACATACATTTTCACAAAAACATTATACCCTGAATTCCCATTTTCAATGGGTTCAGGGTATAAATACATATATTTTTTAAATAATTTATAAATAAATTCTATATATATATATATAATATAAATAAAATATAATATATAATTTAATAGAATTTATAAATAAATTCTATATATATATATTTAATATAAATGAAATATAATATATAATTTAATATAATATATTATCTCATTTATACTCGCCCAGTCATCATTAGTATTAGCTAAAATATATGTATTTTATTATTTAGTAAGACAGTAAAAGAAACCTGCTTTTGTTGGCATTACCCACACTTGTTGTTCAGTGTCAGTTTAGGTGTAAGTCCTGATAATTAATAGGCTGACAACAGTAGTAGCGGTGGCAACAGCAATAGCAGCTGCAGCCGTTGCAACACCCACCCACTGGCGTTAACAATCAAATGAATATGTTGTAAATAACAGGAGGCAGCTAAAAGCCAACGCGTTGCCATGGCGGCTGCACAATGCAGTGGAGTAACTAGCTGAAAGGTGTTGATGGTTGGTGCGGCAAGTGTTTGCAGTTATAAATTTGCATAGACTTTGCTTCGAGTTGCTGCATATGCTGTGTGCCAAGGGGCGTATGCGCAATATATAAATATGCTTGAAACGCATGCATGCTTATTGCGCATACGTCGCGTGGCTGGCAGAAATTAAAACTCATTACGAGGAGTAAATTTTAATTTCCTGCCCGACAAAACAAACAGGGAAACATAATGTGAGCAGGCAAACGCATTTGGCGACTGACTAGCTTTAAGGGCATATCAAGAATTTGAACTTAACATATTTAGTCCCCCCTTCTCCCCCCACAAGGCAAGTGGCCAGAAATGGCAACCACAGTGGCAGCGGCAGCTAAGGAATTCAAATAAAGTTCATGTTTTCGTCAACACACAGAGGGAAAACACTTTCGGTATGCGAAATACAAACACAAATGCTCAGCAGTCACGTTATAATTGATAGACACTTGCAAAACGTGTGCGCCAGCCTTCAGTCCCTCCCCCCCCTCCCACCAAGCTAAGAAGAGGCCTTCCTTTTTTTTATATAAACTTTTACCAAGTCTCAGTCGCAGTCAAAGTGAAAGTGGAAGTGAAAGTCAGACTGCGTTTCATGGCTTCAAAATGTCTGTCTCGCTGTCTGACTGTTTGTTAATAAAAACACAAACACAAATGAGCGTGCGTAAAAAATTCAATTATGGCGCCCGAGTTGTGACTGGCAGTCGTACTAGCAGCCAAAAGGCACAACGCTGAGCCGGAGAGTGAGGCTCAGGAAATTAAATAAACTCGCAGGTAAGTATGCTACGCAAAAGAGCAGAGCACCAACATGCCGCCTCCTGCTCCAAAAGTGAACAATGACAGTTATGCGTAATTCCTGCGACTCGACCAAAATGCTTATCATTTAGCATAGCTACACAATACTCAGTATGTGTAGGCTTTAATATATGTGAATGTGTGTGTGTGTGTGTTAGTGTCCTATTTAAACAATGAGCGAGGGTCTCGCATTTTTCAGTCTTGTGTGCTGCCGCATGACATTGCGGTTGCAGCTCTTAGGACTCTGGCCGTGTGCACTTTATTTGTTTAATTAATGTTGCCTTGTAAACTGAAAAGTGTCTGCTCATCTGTCGTCCTCAACCATTCCTCCTCCCCCCTCCAATGCTGTCTGCCTGCCTGTCTGTTTGTTATAGGCAAATAGGCACTTGACATAAACATAGCCAGAGCTGAAAACTTGATTAAATGTGCCGCAGCAACAGCAGCAGCAGCAGCAGCAGTCACGATGCTTTCAGGATCTGTTCGCCTGTCAGAGTGCGTGTGGCCAGCAACTGACAGTTGCCACCTTGACACTCGCCATTCGCTGGCAGCTCTGGCAGGCCGTTAAATAAACAAACAGCAGGTATGACATGCACTTGCTTGCAGCGCCTGATTAAGAGCCTCCTCTGCCATAGCCGATGGCCCACAAATATCTCATACACACATAAAGCAGCCGTAAGCGAACGAATTTTTAAATTCTTTCGTTACAGTGAAATACAAATTTAAGAAAATTATATGCATATAAACTGAAATTAACAAAATTGCTGCTACTAAATTGAATGAATTGAAAATGAATTAATTAAATGCTAAAAAAGTAAACAATATAATTAAGATAATAATTTAACAAATTTAGTTGTTAAATTTTTAAGCTGTAAAGTTTTATAGTTCGTTTACTTTATATATTATAAATGTTTAACAATTAATTGACAAACCAATTTCAAGCAAATGTCTTATAAAAAGCATTTAAGTAGAGACTTTGACTGATAGGCTTGCAAGTTTATGAAAGTTCTGCCAATAAAGGTTGGCAAAATAAAGACAAGGAAATCATGTATGATCTTCAGCTACTGAAATTTAGAGACAGAATTTAAGAGAAGAGCAATAAAATTATCTTAACACATTAGATTCTCATCCAAACAGATGTGCCAGCTTCATTGCTAAAATCTATTAAATATCCCCTTGTGAAAGCTCACAGTTTAACTCTTTATAGCCTTATATATATATTAATAAATTAAAAATAATATAATACTATAATTATTATTATATTATATTATATATTATTATATTATATCATTATTGTTCATAACATTGAAAATACATTCATAAAAAATACTAAAACGGTCAATGGACAGAACTATAAAGTGTGTTTCAGGTTTTCTCTATTTCTTAGTTTAACACAGACAGAATTTGCATAAAATAAATGTTATCAAATTGTTTTTGGGTCGTTATGCGAAACATTGTTCGTTAAGCGAAACTTATTTTTCCCAAAAAAAATGTGTTCGTTATGCGAAATGTTTGTTATCCGAGGTGTATGTTAACAGAGGGTTAATTGTATATTTACAGAAAAATACAAAATTGTATTTATTATATTATTATAATTTTTATTACAGAAAAATACAAAATTTTATAATTATTATTATATTATTATTCTTTTATTATCATTATTGTTTTTATATAATTAATACAATATAAAAAATAAATATTAATAATAATTTCTTTTTCATGGTATTGAGCTTTTTCAGTTTTACAAGATTTTGCAATAAATATTTTAAATATAAAAAATTACAATAATTATAATTATTTCGATACTGATAATAATAATTATTGGAATTTTTACCTTTTACAAGATTTCGCAATACATTTTTTTTAGATATAAATAATTTCAAGAATTATAATTATTTATATACTTTTAATTATAGTTATGGGTATTTATTATATTTTAAATATTTATTGCAAAATCTTAAAACAGATAAAATGCTAAATATCATAAAAAGAACATTTTTATTAATAAGTTAAGAAGTTAAGAAAGTTAAGCCCATTTAAAATTAATTATTCTAAAAAAATAAAAAAAAAAAAAAAACAATTTTATGAAAAGGAAATAAATTAATTGAAAAAAAAAAATATTTATATATATAATTACAACTTAATAATATATTCCCTTTGCAGCTTTACAGGCCTGCTTTGCTCTATACAGAAGGATAATGCTCATAATAAGAATAATACGATTTAATTAAAAATTATTATAATTAATATATATTATTCTGCCCACTTTTAAAATTCATTTTCAATTTTTCAAACATTTTACCTCTGCATAAATATTTTACATATATAAAAGAAAAAAAAAAAATCCCCAACAATAAACAATATCCAAGCCAGCAAGAATTACAAAACGAAAGTTGAGCCATCAACAAGCCCATTTAAAACTAATTATGCTACGACGTGCTGACGTTGGCTGCTCTCAGATTTAATGGCAATGGCGTTAGCATTTTATTTAGTACATTTAACTGCATAATGCGAATGCCACCGCTGCATCAGTTGGTTGCTTCTGCAGCTACAGTTCCGTGTCCGCCTCCGATTCGGTCTTAGTGCCACGCAAGCATTTTGCATGCAGTTAACATGCATACACATATGCACACATGGCTAACACACACACACACACACGCATACACACACTTACAAATGCCTCGATCTAACCAAAACTACTTAAAGCGCAATGTAGGCAGTTGAGCCTTCGGTCGCTGCCTCTGGCCTGGCTGGGCGTCTCAGCAGCATTCACTGTCTCTGGCTAAGACTCGTATGTCCTGGCGTACTGTTTAATGGGTAATTACACAGCACAGCAGCCATTTAATGTATGTGTGTGTGTGTGTGTGTGCATGAAATTGCACTCGAGTTGACTCCACTCAAGTGTCTAGCAAGTGTGTAGCTTCAAGTAGCTGGCTCACAAAGTGCAGACAGGTTAGTTGGGAGTTTATTTGAAATGATATTTATTTATAATGTTGTCTGCCTTTGGTTTTCAGTCGTAGCAAAATCTCATTTAACTTGTAGATTACTTTGTACATTTCTATAAATTGTGCGTGTCCATGTGTGTGTGTATTTGTGTATGCTATAAATACATGACATCAGTTTATGTTGTCTGCCTTGTACCTTGGCTATAAATTAAGTAGTTATGCCTAGTTTTGGCCAGACAACTTTTGATGAAATCAGTTCCAGCTGATTGCCAAACAATCAAGAAACGCTGGCAACAGCTGTACGTCTCTAAGGCATTCTCATCAATGTCACTCTAAAGTGGGTCAGCGCAATTTACGAACAATAAATGTGACATTTGCAGCAAATTGAAGCTTAAAATGCTATAGTAAATAATTAGAGTATTATAAATGCAATTATTAAAGCTAGTTTTGACAGCATAGTATTAAGTCAATATTCTACGATTTAAAATGCAAATTATATCATGGATATTAAATTTAACAAAATAAATGTAATATATATAGGTAATATTTAGATTAAGTTGTCTTTCAGCTGCAATATGAGACAAAGTTCCACATCAATCATCAGACTTATGCAGTTGAATTAATGTCGATTGGCTTGTAAGGAACTGAGAGAGATCTAGAGTTCCCAATAGATTGATTGCTTAATTCATAGTCGGAGCTCGCAAATAACTCTTGCTCATTTCTTGTTGACTGTAAATTAAATATACTTTAACTCACACACATTGAGAAAATATTCTGAGCTTCTTTGACGAATTCTTTTGCGATCGCATAGCAAGCGTTTCATTTCTGTTTTGTCGCGCTCTCGTTGTTGACCGAGGTTGAGTGAAATGAAACAAAACGTCTTTTGTGTATGTATTGGAATATGAGCAAGTGAGGCTTATTATTATTAAGTGTGTGTATGTTACTGAGAACGTGAAGATCGATTGCATTGACGACTCTCTAGTTCTCAATGCACGAATGTCAGTCGAATCTCTCACCAAACGATGTTCGTTCAAAGAGCGTTACGCGAATAGTTTAACTCAAAGCGATCAATTAACAAGAACGAAAAAAAGAAACAAAGTCTTTTGCGCAGCGAGACTGAGAGAAGAATTGAGTTTGATTTCGCAAATATAGCATGAATATAATGAAATATTTATTTGTTATTTTGAAGCTATGCGTTCTCTTCTTCGAGAATGAATCTGAACCACAGGAGTGTCTTTTATTATGGTATTTTTATTATTGTTATTATTATAATATTCTTATTATTATTTTTTTTCTGTTTTTTCTCTTAAATAATTATGTGATCGTATATGACATATGTTATTTTTGTAAATAAATATTTGAGTAGAAAAGGCTAAACTCTTAAATTATTATAAGATTACATTCACAAAAATCTATTGTTATAACCAGGGGCCGTAACGACTATAATTTTTATAAAAAATATATATATACACTGACGAGCAGAACTGTAACACGAATTCAATGTTGTAACTTCAATGGTCTATATTTTCGCTTTTACTGAACGGATGCTAAAGTTCTTAGTCTTTTTTTTTGGGGCATACTCTGTGTGTACCGTCTCACCATCCCAGGAGGAATCGCGTATCAGACTTATTATTACTTTTATAACTTACAATTACCTATTTTGATAACTTATTGAACACAAATTATTATTTTTTGACATTGTATAAATATACATTATTTTTTTATTATCATTATTATTATTATTTTTTTTTTTTTACTATTTTTATTAATTACTTAATTAATTTCTGAATTTTTCTTGATTTAATTCAACAGGTTTTCTGCTACCTTTAATGGCCAGTTAATCTTCTTTTACGTAAAAAGGCTAGAAAATCTTAGAGATCTTCATTATATATCTATTATTTAGTTACATATATAGACAAATATAATAACTAAACTCATAAAGTGGTCAGAAAGTTTTCTTTCAATCAGTAAATTTCTGTTAAAATTTCAGTTTTACATTAATCATTGATTGATTTGCTTTTAGTTAGTCAGCATATCAAACAAAAGAAATTCCCCTCAATATATCGCAGTAATATACAAGAAGCACAAATAATAACACGCATAAAGTTATGCAATTATCTTTACTGACTGCTTGTCAGACCGTACGTAGCGTCCATTAAAAGCACAGCAGGGGCTGAAAAACAAAAATCAAAAAAAAAAAAAATGATTAAGTTAAAGGGCATTAAGAGCAACGCACAGTAAAGGCAAAAATTAAAATGTAATTACCCAAAAGTGTGCTGTAATATTATTTTTCGTTCTTTTCTTTTTTTTTTTCTTTTTCATTTACCAACAACACAGAAAGTTGATAAATTAAATTTGAAATATGTATGTTCATTACGCGACACTAATTTCTGTACGGTCGTTGCAATTATCATTTTTAATATTTTACTTTGTGTCCCCGGCCATGTTAACAAATAAAAATGTCAACTTCAGTGGCATGAGGTCAAAGGCCGGCACTGTCCACCTGGTCTGGCCTGGCCCAAAATCTACTTAATAAATATTGTTAGAAAATGAAAATGTGCAACTTGAGCTAAAAGCTGTGTCCCGGATGAGCGAGGCCGAGGACAGCAGTGGGCCGAGATACGAATACGTACGTACAGCACCTGTGCGTAGACTGGACACGTGTTGTTCACAAAGTTAGTCAACAAAGTTGTCCATTTGTGGAACGCTCTATCGCCCATGGCACTCATAACATGGCATCCTTCGTCCTTCGTGGCAGTCGGCAGTCGGCAGTCGGCAGTCGATGGTCGAATGCTGCTCGTCTTTGACTGGCTGGCCACTTGCACATTATTAGCACCCCGACAACCTGAAGCGCCATAAATAACATGCTGTGCGGCATGTACTCGACCCACTGCCCACTGCCATCTACTGCCATTGCCATTGCCCCACAACACTTGTGTTCCGTTGACTTTTGTCTCATGTCCGAAAATAAATAAAAAGCACACAAACTCTGAACTTTATGATGTTACGTGGAATTTATTTGTAATTTGTATCTTAAATTTCAGTTCGCTGTAATTTTTATTGTATTTCATGGAGCAATAACAATTTAAGCTCTATACTTACCAAACGAGGCACTTCCACTGCCATCAACTTAACTAATAGATACAAAAGTTTTCATAGTCTTCGGGAAAGTATCAACAGTTTTTACTACGACTACCAAACTACTCTTAAATGCTGCCAACTATTCCTATTCCTCATACTACTATTAAAATACTACAGTTCTTCTTTCTACTATACCTATTCCTCATACTACTATTCCTATTCCTCATACTACTATTAAAATAGTACTGTTCGTCTTACTTAATAGTTTCCAGCTTCTTCTATTGAATTACTACTGTTCCTCCTATTACTATTCCTTCTATTACTTTTAAATTATTACTGTTCCTCCTATTACTATTCCTTCTACTACTATTATATTACTACTATTCCTTCTACTACAATTAGAATACTTCTGTTCCAATTATTCCTCTTACTATTATTAAATTACTACTTTTCCTCTTATATTATTGCTCCTAAGTCTATTAAATTACTAATATTCCTCTTAATAGTATTCCACCTACTACTATTAAATTGCTGTTTCTTCTACAACTATTACCCCAACTACTATTAACTAGCTACTGTTTCACCTACTACTATTAAATAGTATTGCTTTTCCTCCTACTGAGTACTTTCTTACTACCACTTGCGCTTTTACTATTAATACTACTATTGCTCTTATTACTCCTACTTCTACAATTATTACTACTATTATCCTGCTACTATTACATCTTTTATTACGAATATTATTATCCCACAAATATTTCAGGAGAAATATAAATGCCACTACTACTATTAACTTACTACCACTTCCACTACAGTTACTACTACTACTACTACTACTACTACTACTACTACTACTACTACTACTATTACTACTGAGTTACTACCACTTCCAGTACTGCTACTACTAATACTACTATTAATTTACTACCACTTCCAGTACTGCTACTACTAATACTACTATTAATTTACTACCACTTCCAGTACTGCTACTACTAATACTACTATTAATTTACTACCACTTCCAGTACTGCTACTACTACTGCTACTACTGCTACTACTACTACTACTCCTGCCTCTACTACTACTACTTCTATTACTACTACTCCTGCTTCTACTACTACTACTCCTACTACTACTACTACTGCTACTACATCTTCTACTCCTTCTACTACTACTACTACTTCTACTACTATTAACTTACTACCACTTCCAGTACTGTTACTACTTCTACTACTATTAACTTACTACCACTTCCAGTACTGCTACTACTAATACTACTATTAACTTACTACCACTTCCAGTACTGCTACTACTACTGCTACTACTACTACTACTCCTGCCTCTACTACTACTACTTCTATTACTACTACTCCTGCTTCTACTACTACTACTGTTCCTACTACTACTACTATTGCTACTACTTCTTCTACTCCTTCTACTACTACTACTTCTACTACTACTACTTCTACTACTACTACTATTACTGCCACTACTTCTCTGTTAACTTTTTCAAAATCCAATACTCCATATAGAAAAAATAATTTTGCATAAAAAATTCTTTTTTCCATTCGATCGCATCACTAGGTGTGCATAGGCCTACAGTTTGCTTGTATTGGTTTTTGCCGTTTTTGCGTGTGACCGCAAAATTGTCCTGCACGGTTGTGTGGCTTAGCTCGAATCAAATAAAAAGCCAGCCATATGACATTTCAATTTCCATCAACAATGGCAGCCGATTCGCACACACAGAGACACCTGCACAGCGTGGCCAAGCAACAAGAGCAACAAGAGCAACAAAAGCAACAGGAGCAACAAAGGCAACAACAGCAACGCATGCGACATCAACATCGACGCACTTCTAATACAATACAAACGCAATAATATCGGATTTCCGTTTCCGCATCCGTTACGCAGCGCAGTTTACAGTTCTCAGTTTACTGTGGGATTCACTCGCTGAGCTCTGGGGTTATTTGCGACAAAAATTTTTTTTTTTTTCTTCTTCTGCAGCACACAATACTATACAATTTGTTGCTGTTGCCCTTTCGAGTTGGTGTTGGTGTTGGAGCAACTGTGGCTGCAGCTATGGAAAAACAATTTAGAGTTCACTCGCTTTCTGGCTGGCACTTTAAGCACGCCAAAGCAATAAAAACTTGTCCAAGTCGGCAACGTATGAAATAGTGCCAAAGCCTTTCATAAAGTTGCCATGGCACAGCCCATGCACACACACACACACACACACACAGAGACGTCGCCCTGCAATCGAATGCATGTTGACAATGACGGCAATCTGCACAAAGTTCAAGCGACGAGAGCTGCGACTCCTGCGAGATAGGAGTGAGAACTGCGACTCCTGCGAGTTCTCAAACGTAACGGAACGAAACGGAACGGAAATTGTCGCGCAAAGTCCAATAAGTCGTCAGCTATTGCCTTGTATTGGCCTGGCCATCAAACCTGTGGGCTAGAATGGTTATTGATTGAAAACTAAGATTGATTTTCATCTACGTGCGAGCGTCTAACTTATGAGACAACGTGTCCACAAGGCACTAGTGGCTAAACACCCCATTGAAGGTTAAGCTGGATGTGCAGATGCATCTTTAATTGTTTTCTTAGGTCAAAAAAAAAAAAAAAATACAAATTTAAACTAAATAGTAATAATATATATGTAATAAAAATAATTAAATAAAAACCGTATTATTTATTATTATTTCATTATTATTATTACTATTAATTGTATTATTTAATACATTTTATTCAAGATTTTTGACACTCTATTTATATAAAATTTATAGTTTCGTTTCTATGCTGTATCAATGAATTATAGTTAAATCATATACAAAATAATTATGTTTTCAATATTAAATAAATCGTATTTATTATTACATTATTATATCAATATATTATAATATTTTTATATTACTATTATTTTTATTTATATTATTATAATACATGTATTTATTAAATACACATGATGAAAAGCTGAGCTCATAAATATCTGTTGAATTTTCTCTCGATGTCTGCAATTAAGAGTATCAATTGGGAGAATAATCTCAGAGCGCTAACGCTATCGGTTCTTCAAGCAGCTCGTTCGTGATCCAGCAGAAACTATTTTTTTTCTTTTCTTTACTTTCTGAGAAAGTCTTTTGTGTATATATTAGTATTAGTAAGCGAGTGAAGTGCGAATGTGTGTGTATTTATATGTGAAATTGAATTTCGTTTGCATAGACTGTAGGAGAACTGCAATGGGAATTATGCTATTAACAGCGCAGAATACTGTTAATAGCATATTAACAGCGCAGAATACTGTTAATAGCATAGCATGACGATGTGAGGGAGGAGCAGTTCCTGTTAATGGAATCTGGATTTAACATAGACTAATACATACCTGTTATCTGCTCACTTACTGTGCACGTGTCTCTCTCTCTATACGATTTTCATTAAAAGAGCGTCATACGAAATTCATGTCGGTCAACAGAAAACAAAAACAAAAAGAAACGAACTGTTTTGCAAAGTAAGAGATCGATTGGATATAATTAATTTTCGGTTGATCTCGTGAATGGAGCGTAAAGGTTCGAATTATATATATAAATTAAAAGTACCCATTATATTTTTAGTCTTAATTTTAAAGAGAATTAAAATAAAACTTTTAAAAACTAATAATTATTTTTGTTATAATAATTTTTAATATATATAAATAATTTAATTAATTATTTTATATTTAACCTAAGTTACAATTTCCAGTAAATTTTATATAATTTAATATTATACTTTTGTTATGATAATTTTTTATATATATTATTTAATAATTTATTTTATATTTTAATTAATATTTTATTTTATATTTTCACAATTTCCAGTAAATCATATATAATTTAATATTATACTTTTGTTCTGATAATGATTGATTTATTAATTATTTTATATTAATTATTTTATTAATTATTTTATATTTTACATAAGTTACACTTTCCAGTAAATTATATATAATTTAATATTATACTTTTGTTATGATAATTATTTATATATATACATATTATTTAATTAATTATTTTATTTTAATTATTAATTTAATTAAATAATTATTTAATTATTTTATATTTTACACAAGTTACACTTTCCAGTATATTATATATAATTTAATATATTTTTTTCTATAAATTAATAACAAATTAATTAGCTAATGAATTTCTTCTTAATATTGATTGCTTTAGTCTACAGTGTTTACTCTGAGCTCACATATGACAACAAGCGGAGAGAAGACTACTTATTCTTATTGTCACATTACCTTTTGACATTGAGCACACTCTAGAAATATATGAAATGTTCTATACTATATAAACGAATCAATAAGTAATTAATTAACGTACTTCAAGTAGAATATATTTTGTATGCTTAGTGCTATGCTGCCTTTGCTGTCCACTTCAATTTCATCGAGCTATTAATTTCATGCCAGTCAACACAATTATTACGAAATTTGTGTATTTATGCAGAGCCTTAGTTGGGTTTACATGCTATATCTTAATAGCAGAACGCTGCATTTATGCAGCTGAAATTGATTTAATTTGCAAGAGGTAAACACCAGAGTGAATCTGCGGCAACCGCATCCAAATTGCATGCCGCGCTCCAACTAATAATGCTCGAAGCTGAGCGCCATGCAAAAATCAACTCAATTACAAATAGCGGTCGCTGCGCTGTGGCTGAGCCAACTGTAAACAATGTGGCTGCCACAATATTCTATGATTGCGGCGGGGCTGTGGCATGGCGGACAGTTGGGCAAACGAAACCGTATGAGCTGCCCAAATGCCGCAATATACAAAATGTTTTTTAATTGTTTTGCATTGGCCATTGGCTGCGAATGAAGGTATAACTTCATGGCATGGGCGTGGCCAGAAACAAAACAAAAATTGAGTAAAACCAAACAAATACCAATGCACGTGCACGTGGGCAGCGAATACGTGGCAAGAATACGAGAGATGAGAATGAGACAGGGAGGGAGAGAGATTTAATTTCATTCGTTTTCAAAAACAGCAACAACAATTTCCATATGCCACAATTGCATTTATTGTTGCTGTTGTTTGTTATTGTTGCATGTGGCTTATTATTGGGTTTCTGTTGCACTTTGCTGTGGCCCACGCGGCGTATGCGTAATACGGTCGACATTACCTCCCGCGGCGTACGGTTTAATCTTTTAAGGCAGCCAATTGACTTCTGCGCCTGGTTTATTGCGAACTTTTAAGCGCTTCAATGGAGCTTAGCCAACTTTATTTATTATTATTTTTTTGCTTTCTTTGCCTTTTATTGTTAATAAATTTTGTTTATTTTCAATAAGCAAATAAAAGCCGAGCGCACATAAAAACTCTGGCCAACTAACATAAAATTTGCGTGACAACAACAAAGATAGAGAAACATTTCTTATATATATATATGACAGTTGATTGTGTCGATATAAATGGCAAAGTTTTTCTGTTTGCCTCTTGTTGATTTTTATGGCATTAATTTGTTTAATGCACAAAGGTGGCGGGGTCGCTGTCCACTCCACCAAAGCCTGACTAAATATTAAAATGAAAGTCAAGACATTTACGGCTAGATATGCGCCAAAAACTTTCTCCCTATCAGTTGCAGCATTTCACACACACACAGACATACATATATGCGTGTTTGTTCTCCCCCATAACAAATATAAAATGCGTATACGTGATGTTTTTGTTTCCATGCGTTAAATCAGCATATAATCCCAAAGTATTTCCAATTTTATATACGAGAGATTCCGCGGACACCCACACACGCACAGCAATGTCAAACAAACTTAAAAACATAAAATAAAATAAAATCAAATAAAAAAAAGAAGTCTCAACACAATCCCTCCTTTCAGCTGCCCTTTCCATCATACACGCTGACAATTTGCAAGTTCCTTAAGGTATGTGTGTGTGTGTGTGTGTGTGTGCGGCAAAGTTTGTGCCAGGCTCGGGTTTGGGGGTTGGCAGCTGAAAGGCGACTAAGACGCACTTTCGTATCTTGTTGGGGGTCGTCAATCTAAGCCCCAAAATCTTGTCGTTGTCATGTCGTATAAATTAAATGTGTTTATATTAAATGTGAAAAAGAAACGCACAGACGAAACACAAACGACATAAGCAACGGCTCAACTGCGCTGCTCTCCTGTCTGAGTCCTTTGAAATACAAAATATCAGTTCGTTCTTCTTCTCCTTTCTTTCTGGTTTTTTGTTTTTTGTTTCACTGTTGTTTTGATTTTTTGGCATTATGTATTATAATAAGTTGCAGTTGTTAGGTTGGGCGGGACCATGCTGTGGGGTGAGATGGAAGGGTCTCTAATAAATATTGACATGTGAGAGGTTGTTGCCAGAGTCTGCCGCCAACGAGAGCTGGACGTGGAATGAACAAGGATGCGGGATAAATGCTGACACGCAATCAGTGGAGATCAGTTAACATTTCTCAGCGGATTGGTTTTAGGTCTGGCAATAGGATTGAGATTCGGATTGGGATTGGGATGAGGATGAGGATGGGGTTTGGCTGTCGTGTTTGTTTTACGCTGACAGCAAGTGACATTTCCAAGAGCGTAGAGGTGTGCATATGTAGCTGTCGCTTTGATATGATATCTGATATATGGCAGAAAATTTGACAAGGATAAACAGTTTTGGGCGTCAGACTTTACAGTCATTTCTATATGATGCTAAAGTAACTGATTATCACATTAGCAAATTTATAGCTAAAAGAACAACATTTAATTTATATTATTTATTATATTTAATATTTAATTATTTCAATTTCAATATTTATATTATATTATTTACTTTATTAAATTTAATTTTTCAATTTCAGTATTTAATTTATATTATTTAATTTTAAAATTTTTTCAATTTCAATAATTAATTTATATATTAATATAATATTTTATTTATTTTAAATTAATTGATTAAAATATGTAAAATAATTCTCATTTATTTAAATACATTTCGTGGATCTATATATAAATTTGAAATTAAATTAAAATTTAATTTGTTCAGCAAAAATATATGAATTACGTATTCAAGTTTGAAATAATGAGTTATATATAAACATTTTTTTTAAATATTTAATATTTATTATTTATTATAAATTAATTATATTTAAATATTTTTAATAAATATTTATTATTTATTATAAATTATGTATATTTCAATATTTTTAAATAAATATATATTATTGATAAGCTCTGAGTTTTTACTTAATATTTTGATTAAGCTCAGTTTTAGTTATCGAAGGCTCATCAATCAATAAGTCTGCTTATTTACAGGTTCTTAACATTTTTTTTTAAATATATACATATATTATATAATATGTATGTAAATCATTACAAATTCCATCCAAATAAGTGCTTTTTATCTCTATAGCTCCAATATATATACAAAAAAAAAAAATTTGAGAGAGAAGAGAGAATAAGGGGAACAAAACGACTTCATATAAGCATCGGCCTGTTCGTAGTGTTGTTGATCGCGTCTAAAAGTAAGGCACCCGAACAAATACGAAGCTGATTGAGTGGGAATTAATACACAAGTATGATGTATTTGAAGAGCTTGTACTCGATATCCAATCTATGTATTGAAGAAGTGAAAAGGAATGATGAGGAAGAAATGAAGGAGGGGATGAAACCGCGAAAAAAATAAATAATATATTTATAATTGTTTTTCCTCTCCTACAACTTTACAGATTATCTTTATAGTAAAATTTTTACATATTCAACAGAATAATCATGTAAGAATAATAAAGTGTATATTGTTGTTATTATTATTATTATTATTATTATTATTATTATTATTATTATTATTATTATTATTATTATTATTATTATTACTATTATTATTATTATTATTATTATTTATTTTTTTTAATTTTTATATACTGTAGAGCTAGCTATTAAGTGCATTAATAGATTTAAAAATAAATTTTTAAGAAAAAAATAGTATACATATATTTAAAAAAAATTTTTGTTTATATTATATTAAAAAGTATAGAATAAAGTATATTTTAATGTACATATATATTTATATTATTATTTCAAATATATCATTTAAATTTCGAAATTAATTTAAATTAAATTACATTTATAAAGTATTTAAATTTCTAAATGAATTTACTTATACTTATAATTTACAAATACTTATAATCTATAACTTATTTTAAATTAAGTAAAATTCAGAATTATATATATAAATTATATTATATTTAAAGACTATTTGTTATGTATCATAATATTTGTTGCAAACATATCTCACATGTTGTTAATTTAATTAAATTATATTTTCACATAACATTCATTTCTTTTTACAGCAATTTCCAGACAGATGCACAGATCTTGTTACTGAATGCATAAGTTAATGCAGCTCGATTCGGTTTTTCTTTTATAAAAATGCAATGACTGGATTATTATGCAGTTTCTACAGAATGTGATGGCAATATTTGCAGCATAATAATATTGTTCTTAATACACTTGCGTGTAATTTGGGTTGTCTGTGCTGGTAATCCGTTATGGCCTTTATTTAACTGAAATAATTAATTACCATGGCTTACATGGCGTATACGCAATGTGACGCACTCTTACTCTATGTGTGTGTGTGTGTGTGTGGGTGGGTGGGTGTTTCTATCTTTGTGCTTATGTGTGTGGGTGTCAAAGTTCGCACACACGCTGTGCAGGAAGCTGGAAAATTTATGAAATGAAATTCGCTGTGTAACAATTTCTCAAATTGTATAATAAGCATTTCAACGAATTTTCCAATTAAGGTGTTGTTGAGCAGAAAACGTCTTGTAAATAAGTTATTGAAGCTTGTGATGAAGATGAGACCAAAGAGATGAATCCAAATGTCAATACGGCTCGATTTGTTTGTTCCTTGCACACAGGAACACAAACCCAATCTATTTGAAACCTTTTCAACGGCCTGGCGCATTAAATGTTTCCGGTTGCGTAATGAAATCGTTGCGAAACAATCAGTGACAGCAATCCGTTGGCCCGTGACCCGTGACAATGGTTAGACCATCGACCGAATGCTGTCTGTCAAAGATGCACTGAAATTGAAATATCAACGTGGCTGAGTGTTGGCCACTGAGAATTTCAAATGTACTTTTCGGCATTGGCCGGCCGCAATGTTAGAGCCGCCGCATGCAGCAAGCCGGAAGGAAGCCTCTGACCAAATGCCGCTTCCGTCTGCCGTGTTTCATGTCCGGTTGTGTTTGTCTCAAATGCTATCATCAAATTTATGTCCGTCGACCGATGATGGAATTGTAACTGGAAACCTTTTTATGGCACGCAGTAGACTCGTCTCTCTCTCTCTCTCTCTCTCTGTATCTCTTTCTGTCTCTCTTTCTTGTCAGGCTCACATGCATATTTTATGCTTGTTTGGTATTAGCAGCATATTTCGCTTTTGGGTCACTTCCAGCAGCAGCTGCCGTCAGCATATGCAATTGTTGTGCTGCTGGACCCACACTTAGCAGCAGCAGTCTTACCATGAGAACTTGGCAAGCAAGCTGGCTATATGAAAAGTTTCACATTTGCTTTAGGCGTGTGTGTGTGTGTGAGAGAGAGCTCTGGATTTGCACTAAAACCACTTTGTGGTGACGCCAAAACTTCTAGCCAAGTTAAAAACTATTGTCATTCTGTTAAGTGGTCACATTTAACACTTGGGGCGCTGACTCCAAAGAGAAGCGAGCAGCGACTGTCTAAAGATATATAGACAAAGAAGAATTAAAGAGAGGGCAACAGAGAGAGGGAGAGAGGGAGCGAGTGGGTAAAGGGATGTAAAGCAATGAGTTATGTGGCATCTCTTGCAGTTTTCTTGCTATTTCTGTTTTGCTGAGAAATGAGCATTGTGGTGCGATGCGATGGTTGAATGAGTTTTCTCATGGATTGATTTCCATAAAGCTCATAGACTTGCTATCCCTTAAAGCCGAATCAAGCATATGCCGTATGAAGTCAGTTATTAAAAGAAAACTTTAAAACTTAATTTAAATTTATTTATATATAATTTAATATAATATATATATTTAACAAATGCAAAATACATGTATTGGAAACAGCATAAGAATATTATAATTAATTTCTTAAGAGATGCTTGACCTTGTTTATAATACCTTAAGCTCTGAGCAACCTTATAGCTAGCTTAAGCACATACTTCGATTTGATCTCATCAAGCCTCAACCCTCTTCACTGCCTACTTCATTAAACTTTGCTGTTTATTTAGCGAGCCCTTCTCGTCCTCTTCGCTCTCTCTCTCTCTCTTGTTCTCTCTGTTTCTTGTGCTTCTCGTTTTAACTTAATTTAAGCACTCCGCCATGCTGGAAGTCGACTTACTGCAGCATTGTCCTCACTCCCCCTCCCACGCACGTCTCTGAACCGTTGTCAGCAAACGTCTTGGACGTCACTGGGCGAACGTCAGGACTTGATGAAGTGCCGAACGGTTAGACTGTCATTGGCCTGCCCTTCCATCCGTTTGCCCGGGCCTGACACGGGTAAGCCACCCCTCCCCTCAACTTAACGTAACTCCTGACTTGCCTCGCCGTTTACTTTGCCGTCTTACTTTGTTGCCCTCGTTGCTCGAGTGGGTAATTAAAAAGGACGCGCTTCACTTGGTTTCATATTTCGCATTTTCAAATTTTCGCATCTCCATTGCAAACTTTGATTACCCAAACACGTGCCGGCCATATCCTTGCCTCTAGCGTGCTTTTGTAAATATTCAAGGCAGCACATGTGGAATTTCAAATGGAAATTTAAATGTATATTATTATCAATCATTTATTTGCACACTTTTGTCGTATTTATTGTGGCTGACCAAACGAAATTAACTTTTGTGCAAATTGAAGCTCAGCTAACCAAATAGCCACTAAGCCTTTTACAATATCATCTTTACATTCCTGATTGTTCTGGCTTTTCATTTTCTCTTCGCCCTTTTCCGAATTTAAATAAATAAAATATTGCGCTTCTAAGCAGCTCATTTTACGCTTAAATGACAGCTGGGCATTGATAATCAAACAAAGTGAATAAAAATGCTGAATTTAAAATAAGTAATTCTGTTATATTCGAGATGGAAAGAAACATTCTCAATTCTCGAATATTGTATACACTGCCTTTTGGGATAGATAAATGTTAGGAAATTTGCAAGTAATTTTAGCATAATTCATTTGAATTTATTTTATAAAATATAAATATATTTTTTAATAATTTAATTATAATCAATAATAAATTGATTTTAAAATTCTTATATCTATTATATTTTCAATGCAAATATATAAATTATATTATTATACACGAATTTGTTACTTTCCAATTAATCTGCATTTAATAAGAATTATGAATTAATATAATATGCTGAATTTTTAGCATTAATCATTTGAATTATTTATAAATTATTAATTAAATAAATAATAATAAAAAATTATTAATAACTTATGTTATTATGAATATTATTGAATATTATTATTATTTCTAAATAACATTTTTTTTATTATTAATTTATTTATTATACTATAATAAATAATTTATAATGTTTTTTTAATTATTTTATTTTATTTTTAATGCACATATTTTTTTTATAATAATTATAAATTGCTTTATTATTATAAGTTATATTATTATTTACGTATTGTTTTTTTTTTCAATTAAGCTGCATTTAATTAGAATTAAATAATTTATTTAAAGCTGAGTTTATTGTATAAGCAAAAAATTTCAGCAATTAATTATTTATTTAAGAATATATATAAAAATGAGCACTACAAATATTAAAAAATATTTAATTAATTAATAATATAATAGATGTCTTTGTCCCTTAATATATTTTGTTAATTTTTTTCTTTACTATAATATATTCATACAAACATTATAAAAATGTTCTTAATTTATTTTTTTAATTATTTTTAATCATAGCTCGCTAATAACTATTAAACGTTTGAACCTTTACGCTCTGAGATCATGAGATCAGAAGAGAAAAAATAATTTTCTCTCCCACTCGCACTAAGGAAGGGCCTTCGGTTCGTTTCGTTTTTGGCTTTCGGCTGAGCGCATTCGTGTGCATTCGATGCTCCATGTTCTATTCCCGAACATAGTTTAGAGAGCTCTATGAACGACGCTCACACAATTCAAGGTCAAGCAAACAAACGGAGAGTAATAAGAGCGTAATATCAAGAAATAAAATAAAATAAGTGTGAGCCTATCTCGTTGAAGAACCGACGCTATCGGCTCTGCGGCGTCTAAATCTGACTTAATATACCTACATAGATGCTCTTAAGCATGCCAAGACTGAAGTCTGAAGAGATGTTTATATATTATATATACAAAATATATTTAGGTGATCATGTTGACTTGTAATCTATAAATTTGCATATATTTTTTAATTTTTCTTACACTCCATGAACCAAAAAAATTTAACAAAAAAATTAATAAATTAACAAAAAATGTATTTCAAAGAAAAATGGTTTTCTTTTAATAAGCTCATGTCGTTGCATAAATTAAGCATTCCGTTGGCCATTAGGCAACTCTGGCATTCACACACACACACACACACACATACACACACACGGTATATACTACATACGTATACATATGCATGCTCTTAGCTGATTTTGCCGTCATGGCTTGGTTGGCCAAAATGGTCAGGAAGTGCAAGTGGCAACGGAAACTTTTAATTGTTTCTGCCGTTGCTTTTGCGCTTCCGTTTCTTGCTAAGACGTGGG
Source organism: Drosophila stalkeri (assembly GCA_035047405.1). Lineage (NCBI taxonomy): Eukaryota > Metazoa > Arthropoda > Insecta > Diptera > Drosophilidae > Drosophila > Drosophila stalkeri. The sequence continues at coordinate 19,266,293 of JAWNPR010000090.1, forward strand.
CGGTGCTCAGCCAAAGAATAACAGAATGCCACATAATGTAAAAAAATCAAGCAGCCAACGAGGCAGCCACCTCACATTGCACATTGTTGAGTTGCTTGCGGTTATTTGGCTACTTCTTTTGGCCAGCAAGCAAGCAAAAAAAAAAAAACAAAAAAGAAGAGAAGAGAATAAAATGGAATAAAAACGACACGCTTGTCGTTCCGGCTGGTTCGCTTTTTGTTCCAAGTACTTGGCCATTGTACGTTTCTTTAATCGGCGAGCTTGGCGTTTGCCTGAAGAGTTGTGGCTTCGTGTGACCGGGATATGCGGCTATACACTTTGCTGGGGTTATTAAAAATCTCATTATCATTGTCGCTGCGGCGTAAATTTTAATTGTCCGTTAAAAATGTCCCTTTTTTTGCTGCTGCTGCAGCAGCTCCTTGTGGCTTTGCGAAATCAATTTAAACTTGTTTGACCAACTTGATTAGATTGAAATGAATTTGCGTAATGCCAACCCTGGCGCTGCCCCTAGCTCATGATACTGAACTGGCCGCAAGTGCGGTCTATTTGTAAACGGCAATTGAAGTTGGCTCTTAGTTTCAAAGAAGCCGCACAACTTGCTGGCATTTCATATCACTTACACACACATACAGATATATGTATATGTGTGTATATGCATATGCACTCGAGGCATACTCGCATATCCTGACAAGTATGTCGAAGTCTTCGTCCCAGCGGCGTTTTGCATGTTAAACATGTGAATAATGCAAATTGTTCACACACATCCATCTATATCCGTTCATGTCCATCCAACCGTCAGGTATCGAGGTGCTCTGGGATTTGCTCAGCTTGCCACCAGGACGCAGCTTATGTGTGCTTCAGCTTCAGCTGGGCAACTGAACGTGTCCTCATCCAAGCCGGCAGCTCAATGGCAGCAGAGCGCAAAATATACACGGAATTCGTTTAAGAAAACAGAAATTAATCTGATATTGAAACAGATCGAAACTCTTCAAACAGCGACCTGCCAATAAAATTGAAAAATATATTTCGAAATTTGTATTGCCAAGATGAATTACTTTTACTGCAATGTGCTTAAATTCTGATAAAGCATGTGTAAAAAAATAAATATTACTAATGTTGAAAGTGTATTGAGATTAAGTGTTAAAAAAAAGTAATTCAAAAGATAATTATAAATAAGAAATGATATGTGTAAATGAAATGTGATATATTCTAATGTTTTAAAAAATAATAGTGTTTAATATAACAAAATAAAATATACAAATATTAAAATAATTGCTAGACCTCGTTTTATACCCTGTTATTATTTGAAAACAAAGATTTTAAAAATATTATATTGAAAAATAAATAATTATTTAATTAAATAAATATATGCTAATAAACCATTTTGTATTCTAATTAATATTATATATAAAAATTAAATAAATATACAAAAAAAAGTAATATTAAAAAATAATTCATGAAATAATTATTAATATTACTTAAATTATTATAATTTATATTAATATAATTTTATTATATATACAATAAATAAGCAATAAAAATAAATAAATAAGTAAATAAATCAATTATTTAATAAATAAATTATTAAAAAATATTATTTAAATTATTATAATTTCAATATATATAAATTAAATAAGCAATAAAAATAATTAAATAAGTATAAATAATTATTTAAAAAATAAATAAAAAATTAATAATAATTATAATTAATAAATAAATAAAATTAAATAAATAAACACAAAAATTAAAAACATAAATAAATAAATAATAATAAAATTTAAACAAAATAAAAATAAAAATATATAAAAATAAATTAATAAATAAATAAAAAAAATTAATTAATATATTTTACATAATAAAAAGCACAAATAATTTAAACCAAATTTTTAATATTTATAAATAAGAGTAATTCACAAATAATAGTAATAAAACAATAAAATCTACATAAATTCCTTTATCGAACTTAAAAACCTTTTATATTTATGATATAAGATGTTGTTTTTGTTAAAATCAAACCATTCCCATTGCCAAAATTTAAATCTCATGAATATTTTATCTACTTTCAGGCAAGTAAGCTGAAATTTAGTATGTTTAAAGTAAACCAAGCTGACAATATAAGCCTAAGGGCGAGGATTTACTTGGAGCTGTTCAGAGTGACAAAATCTTACACATATTATTAAAAAAAAAATAAAATTCCGTATAAATAAAAATTATTTCTTATTCATAATAATCTAAAATATCAGAGTGTTGACAACAAAATAATTGTAATAAATAAAAAAAACCAGACTTAATATTAAGTTACTCCATTATAGTGTATTTATTTATTACGAATATTCATTATAATTGCATTAATGTAAATGTTATAAAGTTGTAAATATCGCATTAAATGTGAGCCAACAGCAGCTGGCATTAAGTTGGCAAAGTCTTTAAGCATCTCTGAGCTGCAAAGTCATTAGTCAATTTTCATAGAGACAACAACAGGATGGGCCATGCAAACCCTTCGACTTTTCGGCCGTCCAAGAAGTCACGCAGCTGAGCTTTTTGAACTGATTTGTTGGGCCTAGACAACAAAGGGGCGAATGAGCCGTAACACGGGCTATGTGGGGCTGCCACTTGAGCACAAAATAATCCTTAATTACACATTGGAAGCACGTAAATGTAATTTTTTGTGCACTTCTCGCTGGTATTGTGTCCATGTGCCATGGGGCCGGGCCGGGCCGGCCATGGCTGTGGCAGGAGTAGAATTATGTTAAGACACGATTTGGTGATTGGCCTTCTGAGCATTATAAGAGACGAGAGCGAGGCAGACAAAGAGAGAGATAGAGAGAGAGAGAGAGAGAGAGAGAGGGGCGAGCGCGTCTGCATCGAAGCGACTTTACTGATTGGCCGACTTTGTGGCTAAGTCGGCCCATAAATGATTGCGGCCTTTTTGGTGATTTTGAAGGACAACGGCACGCAAGGGCTATGGCCCAGGATGCTAGCTAAATTGTTGCTGCCCCAATGTACTCCAAGTGGTTATGGGTTATGGCCATGGCTTGTTGGGCGCCGCTTTGTATCAGAGGATTTAACTAATTTGTGCACATTTTGTACTGCTGCTGATGCTGCTGCTGCTGCTGAAGCTGGGTATTACATGCTCGAAATGTATTTATTGTTCATGTAATGGTTTAATCGGGCGCATTATCTAAGATATTTGAGTATATTGAACTGAAGAAATAAGTATATAATATGTGAAAAAAATATTATTAATATTAATATTCATATTATTAATTAATTAATTTATTTATTTATTTATTACTTATTTATTTATTTATTTATTATTTATTTATTTATTTATTTATTTATCATTTATTTATTTATTTAGTATTTATTTATTCTTTTAATTATTTATTTATTTATTTATTAATTTATTTATTAATTTATTTATTTATTAATTTATCTATTCATTGATTCATTTATTTATCTATTTATTTATTATTTATTTATTTAGTTATTTATTTTTTATTATTTATTTATTTATTTTTTATTTATTTATTTATTTATTTGTTTATATTTATTTATTTATTATTAATTAATTAATTTATTTAATATTTTATTTATCTATTTATTTATTTATATTATATTAACTCTAAATAAATGATTACAATAATTCTATTTATTCAAAAAAATGAAGTAAGAAAATAATATTTAAAAAAAATTAAATTAATACTAATATTAATTATTTCTGAAACTGTTTGATAATATAATATTAACTCTAATTAAATTATAGCAAAAATTTAATTTATGTTAAATAATTTTTTGTAATTTAACAAAGTTCTCTTTAATTCTGCTGTGGGATGTAGTAGCTTAAGTTCATTTGATGCCCTTGTTGATTGTAATTTGTAAGCCACGCCCATATTTATACAGCTGCCCAGCCGCGCAAATTGTGAATGCAGCTGGCAGCGCTCTGAGGGCAGCAGTAAATTCATATGCATATGCAGCCACATACACATACACATACATATACCATATACATACATATATATATTTGTATATGAAAAAAACATATATATTTCTTTTGTGTTTTGCTGGCCAGTTTTTACAATTGTTTTAAGAGACCAGCCCAGGCGCAGGTTTTTTACAATGTATTTTTAAGCTCGTTCAGTTTTCTTTTTTTTTTTTTCTTCCATTTTTTGCTCAATGTTTTCTTTGTAAATTAACTTTAACAAAAGTAGTTGGCGCAAAAAACAACAGCTTAATGGAAAGTTAGCCTGCGCAACACATAACCAGACTCTCACGCTCACACACTCACGTCTTTTCTCTCCTGTGTGTGTGTGTGTGCTATGAAAATCAATATGCGTATAGAAATTGCATATTCAAAGCGCATGCAAATGAAAATTTTGAGTTATGTTGTAGAGGGATTGGGCGAGAGAGAGAGAGAGGGAGAGAGTCGAGGCGAGGCAAATGCAAATGCAAATGCTTTTGTTTGCAAAACAAATTCAACATGTTGAGTTTGAAATTAAAAGAACCAACTAAAAATGCATGCGGTTTGCCAATGCTGTTTTTGCTGCATTAAAATCGAATTTCATATGGCATGTGGGCGAATAAGTGTGTGTGTGTGTGTGTGTGATAAATCTTAAATGTATTAAGCTTGCCAATTAAATTATTTTCTTTTAAGGAAACATGCAAAATTCTTAGCATAAATGAACTCTCAGGTGTACTCGAAAAATAAATAAGAGAAAATATTTAAACAAAACAATTAAGACACGGAGACTATCGAGCGGCGAGTGCGTTTTCGTTTGCCTCTATTTGTTAAACGAAATTGGGCGATTGGCCGCCATTTTGTCAGGCGCCTGCGGATGTTGTTGCCTCTTCCGAGTATCCATGTGTCCGCTTGTGTGCGTGTGTGTGTGTGTGTGTGTGTGTTTGGTCTGTTGTCAATGTGCATAATACCGTTATCGCACTGTGACAGCAGCAGGCACTCAGTGCCACACACACACACACACAGACACAGCTGGGTATCTCTACTGTGCGTATATGTGACAGCAAGCCAGCTCGCGCTATGAAGGGTCAACCATATTAAGCGGCGTGCCAAAAAAGCGTGCTCAGTTTTTGCTGGCTGCTATCAAACAAGCGGAAGTTGTTGACAAAGGGCGACTTCAATATGAACCATGTCGCGCCACAGGCGGCGGCAGCCCACGGGGCTCAATTGAAGTCAATGAAATGTGAAATCATAATGATTATATTTTGGGTATTAATTACTTCAAGCAGCTTTAAGGTCTGTTAAATTCGTAAATATTGCCAAATTTATGGTTTTTAAATTTAATGTTTAATTAACTCACAGAGAGTTTTAAATGTTTATTATAATTAAATTTTTAGTTTACGTGTGCTTAGAGTTTAACTAGTTGGATTAAAAATATGCCAGACATGGATTAATTAAATTAAATTTATATTTATACATCAATGAACTATCTATATATATGCATATATTCTAGCCATGGAATGTTTGGTATACATGTATTTATATATAGTTCAAATTAAACTATATTTGGCAGCAATTAATTATTTTCTATGTATAACAACTATATAAATAAATTAGATTGAATAAAAAATCATAGATTTAATAATAATTTCTTTATAAGTCTTGAAAGATTGATGTGAAAATCAATTTTAAAAATAAATATTTAATTATTTATATATTTATATGAACTTTATTTATATATTTCACAATCAATGTTGAACTATGTGAAAAAAAAATATTCATGATGCCTTTTGCATTTTTGTGAGGAATTTGCTAGAATTGTGAGGAACATAAAAGATAATCAGAGTAAATATTTTTCCTAGATGTAGAAAACAATTTTTTCTGCTAGCTAAAAATATTTAATAAATAAATTACATTTTCACTTAATAAATACCTAAAATTTGTTTTAAATTATTATGCAATTAGTTTTCATTCAATTTCATTATTTTTATTTTTATTTTTTATTTATTTTTTTTTTACGCATTCCATTTAAAAAATGTATTTTTAATTATTTTGTAATTCTTTTTAGTTCAATTAATTTTTTTTTCACATTTTCCATTTATAGCATAAAAATAAAATAAAATCTATATTTTATAAAAGAAAAATTATTTTAAATTTTTAGTGAATTATTTTAAGTTCAATTTAATTTATTTTTTTCACATTTTCCATTTATAACAATTATATTCTGTAAACAAAATTTGTTTTAAATTATTACGTTTTTTTTCGGTTCTATTTAATTTATATTTTTTATTTTATAAACCAAATTTGTTATAAATTATTATGCATTTTTCTTTATTGCAATTTTCTTATTATTATTTTTTTTTAACAATTTCCAACACAAATTTATATAATATATATTTGTTATTAATATAGCTTTAAAAAATAATGTTAAATATTTTATATCATAAATATAATCACTTAACATATCCCGACTTATTTTAACAAAGTCTTGGAATTCATTAATAAAACTTTATATAAATACTTTACAAAAAGATTCATTAAATTATCAAACTGACGAGCACAGCCCAGATCAGACATCACAATGTCAAAGCACACAGAGAAAAAAAAACAAAAAGAAAAACAATTGGAAAGCCAAATACAACGTTTTTCGATGTGAGCAAAATTCGAGTCAAAGTTACGAAAAAAAATATATATAAAAGCGAGAAAAATGTCAACCGCCAAGCGCCATAATAAAGCTCAAAATAAAATCAATTACGCTCGATTAACTGAAATAGTTACATAAATTACAAATACCCCAGGCAGGACGAAATACCCAGGACATGATGACTAGAAGCGAGACTAGGGCTGGTCTGGTCTGGTCTGGTCTGGGCTGACTTGAGCTGGGCTGGTCGAAGCAGAGACAATTGAAGCGCGAAATCCACAAGAAGACGCGCAACATTTTGTGGCATAATGACAATTTCCAACGAGCCATCCAAATGATACACAGCGAGAGAGAGAGAGAGAGAGAGAGAGAGAGAGAGAGGGGGGAGAGTGGGAGAGAGCTAGCTAGCTAAGGAGGCCGCGTGGAGATAACTATTAACATTATATAAGTAAGAAGAAAAATTTCCGATTATTTTCCGCAACATAAAACAAAAGACAACAAACAGCACGCAGACCGCAATGAAGACGAAACCTTTGCCTTAAAACAACAAGCGGAAGGGCGCACGACGAGCAAGATACAAAAAGAGAGGGAGAGAGAGAAAGATTGTGTGTGTGTGTGTGTGTGTAGAGAGAAAGGGAGAGTGAGAGTGTAGAGGGTAAGGAAAATGCTTGGAAAAATAATAAATAATACCATTTGATGCTCAAAGCGAAGACAACGCATTTAAAATGAGCGCATTTGCACGCTTGTACCACAGCTCCTCTCTCTCTCTCACTCACTCGTTTCTCTCTCTCTCTCTCTCCCTCTCTCTCTCTCCTACAAGTAATCAAAGCGCCCTCCGCCTTTAAACTACAGCCAAGCTTTTGCGGTTCAGGACTTAGTTTCATTTGTTGTTGTTTGCAACTTTACGCGCAATTAATCTAAAATAAATTCGTTTATAATTTGACAACAACAGCAAAAGGCAGCAGCAGCAACAACAGCAAAAAAAAAAAAACAAGAGCGAAAAGGCAAAATAAACTTAAGCGATAATTTTTTAGCTTTAAAATAATCAATGTCAAAGTTTTTCATTTAGCGGCAGGCTTGCCGCGAAAATTCAATTGTCGACAGCATAAAAAACTGGCAACACGCACACACACACACACACACACACACACACCTGGCTGTGGCTGTTCGGTCTCTTGGTCGGGTTCAAGTTCAGGTCAACAAAGCAAATCGCTCTAAATTGAAAGACTCAACGTAAATGTTACGAATGCAGTCGCTTCGGGAGTATTTGGTGTCGCTCGTAAATTATTATTTAATGACAGACAAAATTGAAAATAAATTTAAAGCTAATAATCGTTGAAATAAACGCAATAAATTGCGTATTTTTCTGTCTCTTGTTGCTATGTTATCGCTATCTAAGTGGAATTCAATTGAAATAAATGTAACCGAATTGATGTACTTCAATTTAGCAGCTCAATCTCTAGATCATTCGTTTGGATTACATTTTGTGGACTTTTTTCTTTAGACTTGAGTTGGTGCGTAAAAAAGTTTGTGTATGAGTTAAAGTGATATATGTATAATGCGAAGTTTTATAATTTGAAATATATATAAAAATGATTTACTAAACGAATTAAATGTAGCAAGCGAGTCAACTAATTTATAGGTCCTGCTTTTGTTACTGCCATACAAAAAATGATCTTTTATGGCTCTATTTACATTGGAAATGTAAATAATTTCTAATAACTCTTATTTTTATTATTTTATTTTATTTTATTTATTTTTTTAATTTTTTTTTTTTTTTAATATTATTTGTATTTATTTATTTTGTTTTACAAGCAAAGCAAGATAACATTCTTCAGTATTATCTAAAGATATTTTTTATTTTCGTCATAATTTTTTTTATTTTTATGTACTTAAATTCTGAAGAGCAGTTATTTTGAATATATAATATAAACTTTTTTTTTTATTTCTATTTTGATAAAATTTTGAATAAAATTTATTTAAAAATTAAAATAGATAATATGTTATTTAAAATAAAATTTGTTTAAAAATTCAAAAAGATTTCATTCTATATAACATAAAATTTATTTAAACATTCAAAAAGATTCTGATTATTTGTGGATGTTTAATAGGAGACAGCAGTGATTGCCATAAAATAGTTTGAGAGATTATAATCTCATCTAAGCAGTATTGGTAGACATCTGTGGTACAAGCAGTTGAAAGATCAGCTAGCCCCCGCACTAAGAAAAGCTTTAAATATCATCATCACTCAAGGTCAATTAAAGCAGAAGCTGACTTGAAAGCTATAAAATATATCTTAGTATTTTATCTGTGTTAATTATACTCACTCACGCTCTAATCTATGTATGTATTTGCGTATTTCCGTATTTGCTATTTTCCATAGTCTTGAAAAAGTATATGTACATCAGAGGTTTATTTAATTAAGATGAGCATTTAACATATCAGGGGCATGTTATGTTAATAACATAAATGTGAAATGTTGTCAGTCAGTCAAAATGTTGTAGTGGCGTAACTGTGTCGCTACTATGTAAAAAAAATCAAAGCAAATGACAAAAGAGAAATACGGTTAGCGGTAAATTCTATGCCGATAGCGAGGCTCGAGAGCGAGACAGTTGCTTCAGTCGACTGTGGCGCAATTGATATTGTTATGCAAAGAAAGAAGAATATAGACACGAGCGTTGAAGCTGTGCGTACATAATTTTAGTCTAACGAAAAAGAGAGAGACAACGAGCAAGGCTTGAGAGTGAGAGAGATGTTTCAGCCAACTATGGCGCTATTGATGTTGTTATGTAAAGAAAGACCCGTACATGACCTGCAGTCTAACGGCAAAGAAACTCTTTTAAGAGAAAGGCAACAACAAGACAATTGCGACTCGCTACGTTCAGAGTAAAGAATAAATATCGCTAGTAGTACAAAAAAAAAAAATAAATAAATAAATAAATAAATAAATAAATAAATAAATAAATAAATAAATAATAATAAAAATAAATAAAATAAAAATAATTAGAGCCAACTCCGACATGTACAAATATGTACAAATATGTACAAAATGTATATAATAAATTTCTGTACAGATAATCATATCATATATCAACTAAAGATATCAGTAAAACTATTAATAAATATTTCATCAAAGAAAAAATAATGCCAATTGATTATTCTGATTTATTTGTGTTTATTTTATAAATAAATAAAAGCTCAATTATAATTTCTATATATTAATCCTTTATATTAATCATTTTATTATACAATTTTTTTTTATATATCTCCATTAAACTATTATTTTAATACACAAAAATCAGCAATATTTACATTTATCTTTATTTATATTAATCTTTTATATTAATAAATTTATTATACAATTTATTTTTATCTCCATTTATAAACTATTATTTTAAATATAAAAAAGTTCAGCAATAGATTTTCTGTAATATTTACAACTATATATAGTTGGCCCCCGGCGACCCGCCGTCACTTTGCGCTGTCAACTGTCGTAGGCAATGATTGCCCCCGGGTCACGCAAATGAGGCGCAACAAGCACAAATTGTGGCAGCTAAACATGCTCCATCATTCGCTCCTGCTACCATGGACACGTGTAGCTGAAGCAACAGCGTAAAAAAATAACAGAGTTCAGAATTGAAGTCGAGTCGAGAAACAACAATTTGAAAATGCCGACGTTGACTCTAGGTTACGTGTGAATAAACGCCGGACAGCGCAGGCAAACGTAGATGGCAAGAGCAGGGACTAAGAGAAGGGGCGAGGGTGGGCGGCATGGGCGTGTGTTGCTTGCCAGAGATGTTGCGCCGTATTAGCGCCGCGTGTCGGATAATTTATGAAATGGCGTAGTCGGCCGCAGGAGTCGAACGGATGGCAGGTGAAGCAGCAGATGGAGGTGAATGCGTGAGACTCTGACTCGGCAGCTAGCTGGCTGTAAATATCTTTAAAAGGCGCTGTTAAAACAAATTACTGTCTGGTTGCTGTTTTTTGGGGTCCCAATGCCACAATGCGTGTTCTCTACCTGTAAACACGGGGCAGACTCTCTGTTGGGCGGGGCCGGTCTGTTTGGGGTGCCAGCAAATCCGCTTCCTTGAAGCACGCACCAGCAGCGAAAGTTATTAAGCGAATTTCTCAGGCAACATGGCATGAAAATTCCCGCGGGAATTTTCAACACCCACACGGCCGTACTTCTTGTTGTTGGCTGACAACATCCGGGTGGGCTGCCGGTATGGAGGCCCGCATCTAATTTTCAGTCTGACAGACTGATATACTTGGTACTTGACAGTGCTGTCAATATCATTTGAAAGTTGTCGCATATGCAACTTTTTACTTCACATTTTTATGAGCTACATGATTTGCTCAATGTTTCCGCAAAAGGCGCCATATGCTCGGGTTACGCATAGATTCAATTCCAAATACAGTCGATGCCCTGTGATTGGCACTTGATAAAGCTGAAGTTCTTGGGTCGCGGTAGCTTATAAAAGTTAAAGCTGGCATGTGGCGGACACACACACACAGAGCCATAAACTTAATGCAAATGACAATTTTGTGCCAAAAATTAAGTTAAATTATGCCACAGTCAACGACAACAACCACAAATTGCGCTGAGCGCTGAGCGCTGAGAGCAACGCCCAGCCGATGCTTCATTTTGTCTTAGACAAAGAAAACAGCACATTTTATTTTACATTTTTTGTTTGTGTATTTTGTGCCCGCCGCACAAATTGAAAATGAAAAGTCAGAACTTGAAAATGATAATCAACGTCAACAAATGCTGGAAAGGGTGGGGGGGCATGCCGAACGGAGGCAGCCTGTATAATGATCTAATAAATTTCATTACCACAGCGAGCAATTTTTGCATTTGGTGAGGCAAAAACTTGAGCTTCTGGGGTTGCCCAGATCCAGCAGCATAGCTGCCAGCTACTATTAGGCAGCATGTAAGGGGCGTGCACGCATGCTATATATATACACACAAAAAATACATATATATATTTATATATATATATATGTGTGTGTGTGTGTGTACTTCCTTAGGTATTCTTTAAGCAAGCTCCATCACCATTGTCAGGTGTTTAAACTTTTTCGGCTGCTGCTTGCTCACTTGAGGCGCCTTCCAAATTGGCAGCAGCAACGAATCTCGCATGCGTTTGCTGGCGCGCACTTCAAAGTTGTGAACTCGAGGGCAGTCATCGACCCATTTTGGAGCTAGAGCTACAGCGCATGATGGTATTGCCAATTCCGGCAAGCCCCACAAAGCTATATATGCTGCATATGTCAGCAGTTTCTTGTTGCCGCTTCTTCACTGTTTTTTTGGCATTGGGATTTCAAGTTGATTTTGGCGTTTGCCATTTGCCATTTGCTATTTGCCATTTGCCATTTGCCTGCGAATGTTTTGTGTTTATACAAGTTATTTGGTTTATTGCGGGAATTTGTAAATTTTCTAAAGGAGTAATTCCCTCTGAACATGAAACTCTTTACCCAAAAACCAGCAGGCAGCCAGCTAATGTGCATAGAGTTTGAAAATTTTATAAGGAATCGTTCAATTCAAAACGCAAATTGAAATCTCTTCCAATGAACTATGTTTTTGAATAATGTAGATTCGGATGAAATTCTTTGAAAATGAATTCATAAATATTGATTCAGTTTACTAATGGTTTGCAATTACTTCATCATTAATCCAAAATAAAAATAATCCAAAATAAAAATAAATTTAGCCAAGAGTTATTTTATTTTATTTTTGAACAAAATTAATTAATATATATAATATATTTTAATATTTATAATATATAATATAATATTATATTTAATATATTTTTATTAGTTAAATAAATTAAAATAAAATTAAAATAAATATTTAACAAAAATTAAATTAAATAAAAATATATATTTAAATGTAGAAATACGTGAAGGTTTATTGCAAAATATATTCTGTCAAGATTTTATTTTTTATTAGAAATAATAATATATATTTGTTATTTAAAATATATTAATAATTAATATATTTGTATTTTTTTTATTAAATATATAAAAATAAAATGAAAATAAATACTTAAAAAATAAATAACAATATTAAAAAATGTTAAAAATAAATTCACTCAAAAGAAATTTTATTTTACATTTGATTAATTAAATTAAACAATACTTTTTATTAATTAAGTAAATATGAATAAAATGAAAATAAATATCTGAAAACTAAATAAAAATAAAAATATTAGAAAATTAAATATATATATGAACAGGAAATTTTATTTAAATTTCATTTTAAATATTTATAGTAATAAATACTTTATATGAATTAAATAAATACAAATAAAATGAAAATAAGTTAAATCAAATATATTTATATAAATACCAAGGCAGTTGCCAAACTGCACAATAAAATCAATAAGAAATAATAAAATGAATAAGAAAAACTAAATAAAAATAATAAATATTAATAAATAAAATAATAAAAATATCAAATATTTAAATCTTAACATAAATTAAACATACATAAAAATAAATATATATGAAAAATATCAAATATATATAAATATATATATTTTTTATTTGTTTTTATTTTTTTATTGTAAATAAAATTTTAACAAAAATTAAAGCAAACTAATTTTATATAATAAAATAAATAAGTTGCAATAGATTAAAAATTTTACAATAATATTGAGTTTATATTACAAAGTGTCAAAGAGGCCATATTCTTTTCACTTTGAACTAGTCAATAAGGAAGGAAACACATTTTAATTAATCAGCAGAAATGAAGAAATAATCACATGCTTAAGCCCAGCAGCATCGACTACTACTACTACTTATTGAATGTGGAGAGCTGAGAGTTAGGAACTGGCAGCTGACTGCATAGATCAAAACACAGGCAGTGCCAGGCCATTAGTAGGCTTCATAAATAAACCCTTGAGGCGCTGCCCCTGGCAGCAATTATATATACTAACGCACCATTTGGCAGGGGCTGTAAGTGGATAAGTGGGCGTCTGTTGGCCGGGCTGTGGGCTATGGGCTATGGGCTATGGGCTATGGGCTGTGGGGTCAACGGCCATAAATAATGCCACTTAATTGTTTTACAAAGCATAATTTTATCCTTTCGTAAATCCAGTGTTTTACAAACGTTTTCCAAAAACGCACACACACAAAACAAAAAGGCACAAGAGAGAGAGAGGGAGAGAGTAAAACAAAAAAAAAACAAAAAAAATGTACTCAGCAAATGGCGCCTTTTTCTTTTGCCGCACCAGCTTAAATATGAATTAATGGCCAATAAAGATAATCTTTTACACATTCGCGTACGCAGCGCATTAAAAGTTAAATTTATGTAGCACCCAATTCCCTTCCAGTAATTCAACTGAACATTTCAACTTCGTTTTTCCTTTATTTTTCTTCTTTTTTTTTTTTTTTGCATACGCAGCAAATTTTCATTGCAATATTTTTAATGGCATTCGGAGAAAATTATCAAAGTTTGCATATGTTCGTCTTGGACTTGTTTGATCATGAAACAAAGTTATGAAAGTTATGATAAATAAATAAATAAAATAAAAATATATATATATATTTATTTATATCTGCCTGTGTGTAAAATTATAAATGTTTTCCCTATCGCTTGATTATTAGTAGACAAATAAATTCTGATTCGCGCTTTATCTTGTGGCCAATCGTTTGTTGTGCCTTAATTTAAAATAGTGATAAATATAAAAAAAAAATACTTTGATTAGCTTAATACTTCTTTATTTTTATTTATTTATATTTATTTTTTTTTTATCGAGCAACGCAATCAATTGAAATCTCAGCTGGATGCTTTCAAGTGATTATCTGCTTCTGCTTCTGACCCACTTGACTCAAGTACTGTGCATCATTTGCTGCATATTCAATTTTATTACGTATACGCAGAGTGGCAACATGAAAAAAAAAAAACCGGCTCATTAATATTTCATGTTTAGAGCAAATTATTCAAAACAATGCGGGCCACGATGAACGCGAACAGCATCAACAAAATATACAGCTGCCTGACAGAGATGGACAAGCAGTGAGTGAGCGAGAGAGAGAGAGTGAGTGAGAGAGAGAGAGAGAGAGAGGCTAGCTGTTGTATATGGTGTGGCCACAGCGCGTGACAGCCAAAAGTCAACGCATCTGACTGGGCTTAAGTGCTAGGCATGCCCTTGGGTCGCTTTTACAGAGTCTGCTCTGTGTGTGTGTGTGTGTGTGTGTGTGTGGGTTGATTTGCCGGTCGCTGTATCAATATTTGTGTTAATCTGTCATTTTTCGTCGTTTATGAGTATTTGAATTTGTTGCAGTGGCTGCTGCGGTGATGGCAATGGACATGACAAGCGGCCATGAAATTTTCATGCGACTTGTGGCACGGTCGCTCCGCATTTTTCTTTTCTTTTTTTTTTCGATTTCTTTTTTTTGGTGTTGAGTGTTTGCGGAAATGTGATGATTATTGGTTGAGCAAATAAAAAAAACTGCCTGTGTGTTGACACAGCTCTGTTTGAGCTCTGGCCAAGAGAACGTGTGCTGAAATGGAGTCGTCTCACAGAATGTGACAGTCATTCCAGTTTGACAATGGAAGTGTGTTAAGTCCTAGCAGCAGCTCAACGAAGGTTGATCCATTCTGCAAATAGTTTAGAGAGCATGAGCGGAGCGTGCAGCACTTATTACGCCCAATTGGCTCTTGGTATAAAGAGACAGCGACATTAAAATATTTTGCACATTAATTTTTTTTTTTTTTTTTTGGAGGCCCATCGTTGACCAGAAAACAAAATGCCAAAAAGGCAAGAAATTTTTGCTAGCGGCCCACACACAAAAAAAAAAAAAAAAAAAAAAAAAAAGCCAACAATTTTCATAAAGCAAAACATTTATTATATTTGCCAAATGGAGTGTGTATACAAGTAGTCCTATATATACATACATTCATATATATATATACATGTATATATGTAGAGTAAACTATTTGGGATTATATGCCATGCTCTGTTTTGTTGCTAGTTATATTTGGACAAAAATAAAAAGGGTTATGCGTGCTCATAAAAGGCAAGGAGACAAATTTGCATATTTTTAATATTTTTTCTCTCTGCCAGACAAAGAGACATGCAGACAACAGAGAAGGAGGGGGGAAGTGAGTGTGTAAGAGAGAGAGAGAGAGAGAGAGAGAGAGACGAGGGACAAACGCATTGTGAAAGCTAAATTTATGTGCGTGCGTTTGAAACACTTAACTAAATTACATTTGTGTGGGTGACTGGGCGTTCGTTCTATTCCTTAAATTGTTTTTCTTTTTTACACAAAATGCAAATTTCCAACACTCATTGGCTCAAATTTGGGTTCAATCAGGCACTTAGCCAGTTCAGTTCAGGTCAGGGTTTATAAGCTCTTTTTTTTTTCAAAAACAATGAAATTATCTAGCAATAATATAATAATAAACTGAAAAACAAATGTACGAATTTGTTATATAAATAAATGTGTGTATAAATATGTATCTATCAATAAATCTAACTTGAAACTGAAAATAAAAGAAATAGCTCTGAGTACTTGAGTCAGATTTGACAGATTGATGAAGATGCTTTTAATCGAAAATTGAAATTTGCTTACAGCAGAAATACTAATATATAATGCACTCAGTTTTTAATACTGCAGAAAAAGAGAGTCAAAATGCTATATAATATACGATTAGATAATGAGCGTAATTATATGCATATGCTATGTATTAGTCTAAAGCATGAGCTAGAGAGACTGCAAGAGCGATAGCCAGAGAGCTAGACAGAGAGAGACAGAGAGAGAGAGAGAGAGAGAGAGAGAGAGAGAGAGAGAGAGAGATGTTTATTGAGATAGCTAGAATGCTGGCTGAAAAAATATCAAAAGAGCTAGATAAAGAGATCAGTTCTATAGCTCTAAAATCTTTTTCACGATTCATTAACTTCACAAAAAAAACTCTTCTTCATGAAGCATTACATATTTACTGTGAATTGCCAAAATTACTAAGTAATTTTATAAAAAGTAATAGATGAGAAAAAAATATAAAATAAAATAGATTTAAAAGAGAAAAAATACAATGTGAAAATCGAAAATATTATAGGTGAACATTGCAAAAGCAAGCAAAAATCAATGTAAGAGAGAGAGAGAGAGAAGAAAATATTCCACATTTCATGAATTCAAAAATTTAACTGTTTATTTTGTTAAAATCCTAGTGCTTATATATATTTGCGGTAAAAATTATAGCACTATAGCATATATATATATATATATATATATATATATATATATATATATATATATATATATATATATATATATATATATATATATATATATATATATATATATTTGAAGTTGGAAAGCACGTCCATATCATAATCTTTGAATCCCGTGCTTGACCGTACATATATTTTATTTTCTTTTTTTTTATACTCCTTTTTTGGTGGTACCTTAAAACAACTTCCAGTCACCGGAAAGGTACAATTAATTCCAAACACGTTAATGCACAGTTGTTTTGTCAATTGTCCCTTTAGCATAACTTATTTATTACTTGGCTTCAGATAATGCGCAGGTTATCAACTATTGCCTATCTTTAACATATATTTATGTATATGACATGTTTATGCTTGAACAGTCAACAAATATTTTCAGATATACATATAAATATTTATTTTATTTATTACTTTATAATTTTTCACATAACTAAGCTTGATAAGATAATTAAAAAACAGTTATTTAATAAATATATTTAAAAAAAAGTCGAATATTTAAATAAATTTTGAAATGAATTATTTCAATAGTTTTTTATAAAAATTAATATTCAAATAGTTTAAAAATTATTATGGTATCTTTTCATTCGTTAAAATGTCGAAATCAATTTGCATTGACACTCGCTCGCTCTGCCTGCCTCTCTCTCCCTCCCGCTCTCTTTCTCTGTCTTTCTCTCTCCATTTCTCTCTCTGAAACTGTAACAAAATTAACTTTATATTTAATTTGCCAGACTGAATCGTAATTTAAAAAAGAAATTTCCTTATTTTTTTTTTTTTTTAGCTGAAAATTCACTCTGCCAATAAAGTAATAAATATTTAAAATATTTATTGCATAAGTGCGCAATGTAAAAAATTCATATTTGCGGCAATTAAATAGCCCATTGCAAATGCATAAAAAAAAAATAAGAAAAAAAAATGCAAAAGGAAAATAAAACTGTGCTTAAATATTTAAAAAGCATACAATTTCCACTTTATACTTGGTTTTTCATTTATTTTTTTTTCTCTCTTTGACTTTTTTGGGCAGCCGCTCGTCATTTTGCTAGAGTTTTTTGTGGCCAATAAACAAAAATTATTGTGCTCAAATAAGCGTAAATGCATGTAAATGGCAATTGGTTGTTATTGCTGCTGCTCTTGTTGCTTGTTGTTGTTTTTGGCCAGTTGTTGTTGCATTGTTGCCAAAAGTGTTGAGCTGCGTTGAGTGGAGCATTGAGTGCCATGAGAATGACGATGACGTGCATAACGAGAATGACGAACGGTGACGCTGAAGCTGACGAGAATGAGAAATGCATCAGAGCAGCAACTGTTAAGCTCATGTTGGTCGGGCATCGCATATTATTCCAGAAATGAAATGAAATGGAAGTTGCGTTTATTGGCATCAGCACATGAATGATTTGGCAACAAATCCGAAATCCGAATATTGAAAATTGAAAACTGAAATCTGAAATCAGGAATCCAGATTCTGAATTCCAACCGCCACAAACAAAGGCATGGAGCGGGATAGTTGTATAAAAAGTCGCTCGCTATGAATTTTTATAACCACCAAACGACGCACAGGCAAATTATATCAATCGAATCGAATGCAGTCAACATCACAATTCACAATTCACAATTCACATGGAAAATGCTGTAACTCGATGCGCCCTGAATGTGAGCAGTGTGGAAGGAGCAGGAGGAGCAGGAGAAGCAGGAGGAGGACGTTATGACTGACTGACGCCAGCAATCAGCTAGTTGTACAGTAGTCTAGTGGCATTGTCTGTACTCCCATTATATACCCTATACTTGGTCAGCAGAAAAAAATCCATTTTTTTTTACAGCTTGTCCACACTTTGTTAGCCAGACGGTGCTATGTCTGCGGTGTCAACTTTGAACTGTTTGTGAAAGAAAGAACCTCATTTAAGCATTTTGATTAATGACGAGAGAAATTCAATGCGTACTTAACGGGATGTCCTTAAGACTAGAGTTCAGCAATAAATATACTAAAAGGTATAAGAGTAAAATTTAGTTGAATTTTAGATACACTATGATATATATTAATGAAAAAGTCTAATTAAATATAATAATGTATTTTTTTACTAGATTTATTTGTGTGTTAAAACTGTCTGATAAATTTTTTTTTATCTATCAAACATGTGAAATAATAATAAAAAAAAAAAAAATAAAATACAAAAGAAATAAAAAATAAATAAATAAATAATTAATTAATTAAATAATATATATATATATATATATATATATATATATATATATATATATATATGTATATATATATACATATATATAAATAAATAAAAATGTTAATACATTTCAAGCTAAATATATATGTGCATAAAAATTGACCTAAATTTTATCTAAAAAAATAATATATAATAAATTTTGAATCTTGATATAAAAAATATTTAAAAATATTGTATGCAGAAAATTAATAAATAAATACAAATGATTAAAAAATTTTCAACTAAATATAAAGACAAATTTATCTAATTCTTATCTAAAGAAAATAAATAATAGAAATTACACATTTTATTAAAGTCGTATATTTTTAACATATATTCTAGCTTTTAATTTATTTAACTTTTATTGTTTTCATACACATTTTTATCATTCAAAAATTTAAAAATGTTCAGCTTTTAATTATTGACTTAATTTATATAATTTTAATTATTTTTGTTATTTCTTATTTTATTTTTAAAAGAAAATGAAGTATGCATATTTTTATATTAAAAGCTAAAATAATAATACAATAATTACTAAAAAATTATATATTTGTAATATAGAATTTTATTTAAAATAAAAAAAAAATCATTTTATTAAAAAAATTTAACTTAATAATAATTATTTTATTTTGATCTAATTATTGAAATATGTATTAAATATTTCGATATTGACCTTTATCTATTTTATTAATATTTTGATATTTATTTCAATATTTTAATATTTATTCAAACAAAACTTTAAGATATTTATTCTTAACATTTCAAGTCGCATAGATGCTTCCTGGTTTTAATACAAATTGCATTAGCATTTGTAATTAACATTGATGCGAACAGCAAAAACAATGATATCAATCATCAGCCATCAATCATGCATTACGGCTGCCAGCAGAAGTGAAACTAAATTTAATTTGTAATTTGTAATTTTATTAGCCGTGCTGACAACGCAAGTGCAAGTTTTTAAGCGAAGGATGCCGCCAGCCGCCATTAATGTCAAAGACAGTTACCGATGAGACGACAATGGCCTGGCTATTGATTGCCTGAGCGAAAAAGAGAGAGAGAGAGAGAGAGACAGACTCGTAATTCAATTAATCAATTCATTAGGAAAACGTTCGCACTCTGACGTCACAAGCAACTAATAAAGCTAATTTTTTAATGGCAACTTAATGCATAATCATTAAGTCGCCTCGCGCCTAATGCAACTCGAGATGCCAGCTGCTCAGTAAATTGCCTCTAAGAAAATCATTTGGCTTTTGATTGGGCATTCGCGACGCAGCGCAATAATCATTTTTATATCCAACCAGGGACCGCAGCCTAGAAACGAGACTTGAATGTGCCATTTCGGGACTTTAACTCCCAATCGGCACTCGAACATAACGACAAACCAATTGAAGTGGCCGCGGGCCTCTGTTCATTTGATGTCCCACTGTGGCTGATCATTAATTTTTTATTTTTTTTTATGGATAAATTTATAAAACTAGCTGCTAAAATGGCTTGTTTTAGATATTTTTGTTTACTAATAGAATTTAATAGAAATATTTTTAAATTTAAGTTGAGAATTGAGAGTTAGAATTTCCTTTGCCTCCAAGTTGTATGCAAGCTAAACCGTTCGATAGCAGCTTATTTGACTCAAGTATGCCAACTATGTTCAGATTTTAATCGCATTTGCAGTTACATAATATTGCAGAACAATTAATACACGCATTGAGCTTCTGCTCTGCCACAGCTCAATTTGCTGGTCAAATCATGTGGCACAATCCAAACATGCAGCAAACGTGAACAAAAGCTATCACGGCGACACGGAACGCAGCATTGGCAGACCAATGACAAGCTGCTACTGCCATAGAGACGGAGACTCATATAGACAGCTAGGCAGAGACACAGACAGAGAGAGAGAGAGAGAGAGAGAGAGAGAGAGAGAGAGAGGGAGATAAGACAGTTCGGTTACTCAGGCAACGCAGCAGTCAGTCAGGCAATCACCGCAATCAACAGCAGCAGACCGCATTTGGCCAGAGTATTCCAATCAGCCAGAGCAGGAGGAGTCGAATGATGATGCTGTGACTTTTGTACTGACTTGAGATTCCATTTGAATGCCTTGAAACATTACATTGCACAGTTGTAGTTTATGTGGCATAATGAACAATAACAATGGAATCAGAAAACTTTTGCTCTATCAGTCCAGCAACTGGCACAATTTGCTGGCAATGCCACATAATTAATATATATGTATGTATGTGTGTGTATGTGTGTGTTGCTATCTCGCTCACTAATTAATTAATACATGCCGCAAAATGCTTGCCAATAAATTAGGCAAGCAGGTGAGTTGGACTAAATACGAAAATGACACATAAAGCTAAAAGCGTGTGCCAAAATCTGCCCTTGGCTTAGACATTTTCTTTTTTTTTTTTTACTTTCTTTTTTTTTTTGTCTATGTGTGTGTGTGGGATGAGAGTAAAATTTATTGCCTTGCCTTGTGACATTTGAGCCCACATCCTTCGTCAGCTTTTGGGCATAGCTGGCATGACCCAACGTCCTCGGCGCGTTTGATGACATTTTAAAGTCTTCGTTGCCTTAACATTGTGGCATTGCCTTTAATGGGCTTAACGAGCATCCGCTCCCAATTCCCCAGCACCACGTTAATGAGCAGCAGCAGCAGCAGCACCACCACCAGCAGCATCACCAGCCAGACAGCCTCAAACATATTGAATGACAGCGCCAAATTAAAGGCAAGGCAAATTGTGAAGGGCGATCGTATGACAAATTGTGCACCAAACACCTAGGCAACAACTGTGCTCTACTTGCACCACTGTGCACCACTGCTCAGAGCCACAGCAAACAGCTGATTGACCTCCGGCAACGGCAAGGACACTGTCTAATTAAATTTTGTTAAGGCCAATTTGCAAACGAGGTTTTCTGTAGCAGCAAAACAGCTTTTATTATTTTGTATTTCTACAATTTTCATTTTCATTTTCATTTTGTTTTTTTTCTGTTTTTTTTTTTTTTTTATTTTTTGCTGTTCTGTTGCGTTTTTTTTCTTTTTGCTGCTTGCAGTTTAGTCTACCGCAATTACAGCAATTAACACTAAGCAATTAAAGGCAACAACAATGCAAATTACGTGCTGCCTGCAATGAGTGTGCGAAATGCACTGAAAAAAAAAAATAGAGCTGGAACAAAATACAAAATTGAGTTGGTAAATAAATAAGGAACCTTAAATGCTCTATTAAATTATTAAAAAAAAAAAAAATATATATATATATATATATATATATATATATATATATTTAAAACTTGCATTATATATTTAATTTAATACTTTGTTAATAATATGAAAAATTATTAATTCTGCATACAGTAAAAATAAAATTGAGTGGGTAAATAAGTAAGTTAAAATTTTGAATTAAAAAAATATATAATAAATTAGAATATATACTAAAATAATAATAATAATGATAATGAGAATTGAGTTGGTAGATAAATAGAGAAGTTAAAATTCTCTATTAAATTATAAGAAATATATACAATAAAATTGGATTGTATATTTAATTTAATAATTATGATAATAATATTAATAATAATTAATTCTGTATACAGTAAATATAAAATAGAGTTGGTAAATAAATAAGTTAAAATATTTAATTAAAAATATATATAGATTAAATTAGAACATATATTAAAAAAAAATGCTCTATTAAATTATACAAAATATATATTTAATTTAATAATTATGATTATAATATATATATATCATTAATACAGTATATAGTGAAAATGGAATTGAGTTGATATAATAATAAATAGAGAAATGCTTTATTGAATTATAAAATATATATACTAAATTAGAAAATATAAACAAAAAATAAAAAATAAAATGAAATAAAAAATAAATATATAAAAATAATAATAATAATAATAATAATAATAATAATAATAATAATAATAATAATAATAATAATAATAATAATAATAATAATAATAATAATAATAATAATAATAATAATAATAATAATAATAATAATAATAATACTTATAATGATAATAATAATAATAATGATAATGAGAATTGAGTTGAAAAGTAAATAGGGAAGCTGAACTGCTCTGTTAAATTATTACAAATTAAATTACAAAATATATTTTTAAAAATGATATTGATAATTAATCCATTTTATATATTTATCAGAATGAGAATCATGAATGAGCTAAAAATTTGCAGAGAAATAAAAATAAAAATTTGAAGAGCTTGACTTTGGGGGCTCTACACGAAAAATATTAGTTTGTTTTACGTATGTATACATTATATATATATATATATATATATATATATATATATATATATATATATATATATATATATATATATATATATATATATATATATATATATATATATATTTATTTTTTTTTTTTTTTTTTTTTTTCATCTACATCTATTAATTTATGAAATTGAAGACTGGTTGAATCTGGAGTTTAATAATAAGAAATATTTAATTATTATTATTATTATTTTTTGTTATTCATTGAAGTTAATCAAATATAAGATTAAACTTAAAATACAATTTGCAAATTTGTAGCAGTTACTTTTCCATTACAGAAGACATCTCTTTATTATTATTATATTTATTTATTATTATTCATAACATTTTAAGCGGCTGCCAAGTCACAACACTTTGTTGATGTACCCCTGCTCGTGGCTAGTTCATTAGAACAAATAAACAGTATAGTATTCGCAGGTTCAGAGGCAGCCCCTGACACTGTTGGCTGCTTGCTGTGCTTGGCAATTTTAAATTTTGCCAGCAGTAACAGACGGAATGGAACGGATGGAACGGCCAGTTGAGTGGCTCAAAGTGAAGCCGACGTCGACGTCGACTGCGACGCTGGCACTTTTGCTCACTTTGGCGGTCGCTGTGTTAAATGCGGACCACAAAATGCAGCGCATAGAAGCACTAATTAAGTTAAACATAGACACATGCAAACAGACTTTAGCACACACACACACACACACAAGGCACACACACACACGCATGTACACTGTGGCTGCTCGTACGTGCCCATTGCTCAATAATTAACTGGCAACATGCACGCAAATGTTTTGCTCCCTCTGCCAACAGCGTCGCATACTTAGAGTACGCCTCCGTTCATTTTGTTTACCGAGCTGTCGACTAAAGATTTCAGCAAGCATTGCACTTGAAAATATTTTTAAATATATATATAAAAGCAAACACATAAAATTGAGTAAAAAAAAGAAAACAAAGCGTGTGCCTGCTGGCTTTAGCCTGTTGCCTGTTCCAATTAAATTTAGTTGAAATATTTTCATTTCTTTAGCTTTAGCTTGAACTAGAGAAATAACAGATATTTGAATTACCAAATATTTTATTGTTTCGTATTCAGATCTCTAGTTATGTTCGAATTGATAAAAAGAAAAACATTTTTTGCCATTTATCATATTCAATTCCATTAAATTTGCTATTTCCGCTGGACTCAATTTGTATTTATTTCAATTAACATTTTTTTCTTTTCTTGTTAGCTTTTATTTATTAACTGTTTTGTAACTTATATGCGAGCAGATATACTTATAAGAGTATATTCGATCTATATTTAGTATGTTTTAGATTATTTTAAATAATTAAAAGTGTTTACTTACTGAATCGCAGATAATTGACTTTAGTTGACTTTGATGCTTAGTTCTCTATGAATTTAAAGCAAGAACAACTTCTGTCCAGAAGCCAGATTATCTCATTACGATTCTAGTTCAATGAAAATTTTATTTCATAGAATTGCTTAGTACACATAATATATATATATTTTTTAAAGACGCTTAAAATATGAATATATTTTCGGGGAAAAAAAAACTCGAACTCTCTTCCGAATGCTTAAAATTTTATATGATAACCTAATTTAAAAGATCATCAAACTATAAAGGAAAAAAAAAATTAAATTAAAAAAAAAAAAAAATAAATAAATAAATAGTTTACTAAAATGTCTCCAAAATTGTCATTCAATAAATTGTTTTTCTCATTAAAATTTATTTATTATTCTTTCAAAAATATCTCATTCAATAATTTTGATTTCTACAGTAAGCTATATATATTAAAGATGCTTGAAATGAAAATATATTTGCGCGGGAATATAAAAAAAATATATATTTAAGAATCTCTAACTCCTCTCTTCTGGAAATTCCTTAATTTCGTAGCTAGCATATTCGATTCTCTACATTTTCTATAAAATCATAACTTAAATTATTATCAAACTATATATCAATATAATTTATAAAGTTTACTTAATAAATGTCTTCATAAATATCATACTTTAATTTTAATTTTTTTCATTAAAATTTATTATTATAAATTTAATTCACAAATACATAAGAAAATGTTCCATAAAATAATTTTAATTTCTACATTACCATTTTTATCTATTAAATCAATAGCTTAGTTAAAAAAATCTATAGATCACGGTAGATGTTCACTTTCTGTTGATTGCAAAATTCATAAAGTTTGATTTACAGCTATTATTTCAAAATATTTTTTTATTTTCCAATTTCAATGGAAAGGAAATGTAGTTGAACAAATCGTGGAAAAAAAATGTGTTTTACATATTCTAGTCATAGACAGTCGAATGCTATGCAGTGTATTAGTTATTCAAAATAACCCGCCAATAAAAAACATTGAAACGTGTTGGGGCATATAAAAAGTTGCCACAATATGACAGGCCATTCAATAACTGTGTATCTATGGGGTACTAAACAGCCACAAACAACACAAACAACACATAAAAATGCAACAAAACAATAAAATCTAAAAAAAAAAAAGAGAAAAAAAATTTATATATGTATATGAAATAAAATGAAAACTAAAACAATGTTATGAAAAATGCCTCAAAGAGTTGCCCAGTCATAAATATGTATGGCTAAAAATCGCAAATGGGCGTGGGAGTGGGCTATATAAATCGCCTGCCAGCTAAGCAAAATGTCAGAGCTATAAATATCATAAAAAAAAGAATACATATTATTATCTGTGTGTGTGTGTGTGTGTGTGTGCTCTGAAATGGTGTGTTAAGAGCACTTCATAGATCGACAAGGCCCTTTGCCAGCCTCCTGCCACAGCTGGCTCCTGCCGGAGTGCAGCCCATCCAGTTGTAGCAAATTTTAATACACGCAATAAAATTAGAGAAAAATTCGCAGTAAAACTAAATTGAAAAGAAAATCGTTATGGTTGACACAAACAAAGGGAAAGCGAGTAACCAAAGCGATTCGAGCGCGTTAAGCAAAACGCGATTTAGTGCCAAAAACAACAACAACAACAACAGCAGCAACAGCAGCAGCAACATCAACAATCGCTACAACAACAATAACACAATCCATATTCATCCCATTCTAGCTTACACACACACACATGTGCACACACACACACACACACACACACTCATGTATATACATTTCCTAACATACTTCCACACAACAAATACATTGTTGTTGGCTTCTGCTAACTTTTGCACAGTTTTTCTTCGTGCTCTTTTTTTTATCATTTTCTTTTCTCTTTTTTTTTTTGTTGAGATTTTTAAATATTTTTTCATGCGCAATGCAAAAGGAACAAAAAAAAAAAAAAAAACAAACTCCAGAAAACTTCTCGGTTTTCCAATAATTTGATGTTGCGAACTTGTTTTGCATGTGTGCGCGTCTCTCTCTCTCTCTCACTCTGTGTGTGTATGCTTGTTAGCTGCCCTACATATTTCATAAAAAGCAAACAAGCCACAGCAACAACAATAACTACTACAATATGCTGGCAGTTGGGTCTGGGTGGCAAAACCTAAGCAGTTTTCATGCTTTGCAAGGGTCGCGAACTGTTGGCAGCAGTTTGTAAAATATATTTTTATTGCTATTGCATACACACACACATACAGCGAGACACACACACACACACAGAAACAGCACACTGAATACAATAAGGATGACTCCTTAGCTAGTTGTGTGGGTCCATACTCCGGCCACCTTCATATACCCTTTGACTTTGGCTATTAGAATCGCTGACAAAAAGCAGCAACAACAGTCACACAACAATAAAGCGTGAGCAAAAAGAACTGTAGCATGCTTTTTGTCATATTTTACCAGCTAGCCAGCACACACACACACACACACATGCAGCAGCAGCAGCAGCAGATGGGGCAGCAGACAGGCTATGAGCAGACCACGCATGTTGCGTATGCGGCTAGTATACTACACAAAAACACTTTCATTACTACAACAAAGCAACATGAACAGTGGGGCAAACTGTAAGAAATGGATATATATGATATATATATGTATATATGTATATGTTCCTTTCACATTTAAAATGTAGTTTAGCTTTTAAATAAATAATCAGTATTGAATATAGTGTGCATAAATACTTGAAGAGAATTTATTTGTATGAGCAAATCAAGTTTATTATGAATTCTCTTTACAAGTGATATTGCAGTTTAATTTAATTGATTAGTTAGAAAAATGAAACGTATAATAAAAAAAAAAATAGTTCATGAATAACTGTGTTGATTTGAGAAAAAGAAATATGTATTATAGATTATTAAAACCTTTAAAAATAATAATAAAAATATTTTATTTGAATTTCTAAATAAAACATATTTAAAACGAAAATATTTTTTTATATATACAATAAATATTTATGGATAGATTAATAAAAATTAAAAAAAAAAAATAATAATAATAAAAACATTCTAAAAATATTTTATATAAATTTCTAAATAAAACATGTTTAAAACAAACATGACTTTTTATTTATAAAATAATAAAATTAAAAAAAAAATAATAATAATATAAACATTCTAAAAATATTTTATATAAATTTCTAAATAAAACATGTTTAAAACAAAAATGATTTTTTATTTATACAATAAATATTTATGAATAGATTAAAAAAATTCAAAAAATAAAATAATAATAAAAACATTCTAAAAATATTTTATTTAAATTTCTAAGTATACAATTTATACAATAAATATTTGTTCCTATTGATATATAAAAAATATATATATTAAATGTATATATATTTCTATATTTCGGTCTTTATCTATTCAATAAATATACTATTTTTTAATTTTTAATAATTCTTTAAAAGATTTTACCTTTAAATTTATATAATAAATACTTCAATTATTATTTTTCAATTAACAGTTTTGTTTGTTAATAAATATATTTATTTATATATTTTTATGTTTATTATTTTTTGATTAACATTAATATTTTATAATAAATATATATATTTTAAATTTCGGGGTTTCTCCATGAAATAAATATATTAATCTTTAATTATTAATAATTTTTTAAAATTAAAAAAATTTTTTTAACTTATGGAATAACTATTTGATTTATTATGTATTTGTTATTTATAAAATATTTGATTTTTTTTTAACAATACATTATTATTTTTTACTTATTTAAATACTATTTGTATATTATAATTACATTTGGTTACATATATAAATAAAAACCAATATGCAATTTTCCTAATCTAAATATCTCTTAGTCTACAGCATGAATTCAAAAATTAAATAATAAATGGAATATAATGAATATTTTTATATATTATATATATATATATATATATATATATATATATATATATATATATATATATATATATATATATATATATATATATATTTATATATATATTTACATATATTAATATAAATATAAATATTTATGATATGCTTAATAAATTAACTAAACAAATTGAGAATATTTAATAATTTGTTTCATTAACTAAATATCTTTTAATTTGTTTATAAAACTGATTTATCTAAATAGTATGTCCAGTTTCCAATTGTACTCCCATGGTGCGATCTGGATGGAGACTACTTAGAGTACTACATCGTACATTTATTTGGTGTTATTTCATGCGCAAAAGTCGCAGTGTGTTGTGTTTGCTATTAAAAATGACAGCAGCTGTGTGCGTGAGCTAGCGAGTGTAATTCTGTCTCTCTCTCTCGCTCTGTGTGTGTGTTGTTGCTGCAAAATGTATACGCACACACTTACACACACACACATGGCGGTCAGGCAAAAACACGCTTTTAACACCAAAATGAACTTGTTCGCCATGTTTATGAGCTGATAAAAAACAGCTGACCAACATTTGTCGCTGAGCCAAACTTTAAGATGTGTGTGATGCTGTTCACTTGGCCTTAAAGCTGAGCAAATATAATAGATGCACACACATACACACATACATATATACATACAGACGCACACATTGAATTTTATAATGTGGCTAATTACGGCTGCTTAGCTGCTAGCAGCCAGTCCCTGATGGCATTTGGCTTACAGCTGACTTATGTGGCCTACTTAACGGCTGGCTGTTAACATTTCTTTACACCTCTCTATGGCTAGCCATAAAAAAGCTTTACATTGTTTCCTCCAAATTTGACACAGTTTTGCATAAACAAAGCTGCTGTGCTCTTTGCCAAAGAGCGCAGCGCTGTTAACTGAAGAGAGCGAGATAGATAGAGAGAGAGAGAGTGTTCTGCTAATCTGTTAAATAACAGCGCTAATGCTTGCTCAACAATTGTTAATTGTGCTCTAATAAATGTATTCATACCTATTATATATATATTTTAAAAATTTTTAAATATTGTTTAGATAATTGTATTAGCATATTTATAAACATTTTCGTATCCTATATATCTGCCTCCCACTCTCTCTTTATCTTAATCATCTGTTGTTGTATTTGCACGTTCGCTTCAAGCGCACCTGCATTGATTGACTGACAGGCAGCGCGGCTTGGGCAACAGGTGTGCATTTGATTGATATGTGCTTGTGGCTGACAGCAGTAACAATAACAACAAATACAGGAAGAGTTGAGCCCACAACATAATAAATCAAGCTAAAGCTGTAAGCCAAACTAAAAGTTCATAAATAAATATAGGCCAAAATAATGCATTATTCAAATAAATATGAGTTTAAATATATTTTTAAAAATATATATATTTAAAAAATATATTTATATATTTTTTTTAAAATATATGCTAAGTAACAAAGTTTCAATAGTCAAACAAAGTAAATGAAATATTTTCGTGGAAGTAATTTAACATATATTTTTAGTACAGCGCACAGCTGATTTTTAGTACAGGCTGCGTGAGAGAGCGCAAGAGAGTGCTGCTGGAGAGTAAGCAATGCGTGAGCATAATTTCGCGAGAGAGCAAGAGAGAGAGAGAGAGCGCTCAGAATGCCGCTAGTTACTGTGTAACGTAAACAAGCTGTGTTTGCCATAAATTCTAAAATATTCATTTTGTATATATATTTATATAAATTTGTTAAATATTTGCAATCATAACCTATTCCATATAATAAGTACGTTTCATTAATTGACTTATTTTTAACTTTTAACTTACTGCAATTAGCGCTGCAAAGCTTGCTATAAATTACTTAGCTGCCGACTGACTGAGTCAACAGCATGCCAGTTAACAGCATGTTAGCAGCCTGCTAACAGCATCCGGCAAACAGCGTCTAGTTGGGCTGCGGGCTGCTGCGCTCGGCTCGGCTCGTCGGCTAAGAGTTCTGCTCTCTCGCTCGCATCGTTCATTGGCGGCGCCATTGCGGCATTCGTGTGGCCTGCTCGGGATGCTGCTGTCGCTTCGGCTGTGGGCGCTTTTTTTTCTTGGTCGCTCTGCTCTGCGTGTACCATAAAAATCGTTTTAGTGAGAGTTTGCGATCCCGCGGGTACGGTCGAAACTAACGGGATTTTCGATTACTTAGCCGTTACCCGTTTCCGTTTCGCGTTTCGCGTTCGACGTTTGCCATTTGACGTTCTGCATTCCGTCACAAAAAAAATTCATATTGGAGAGCATTAAATTAATTATTGCAAGTGTTACATCAATTCTTTGAAATGTGAAACACTGTAAAGTGTATCTATTCAAATAGCGCAAACGACGCGTACAAATTACACTTGAGTTCAAAATAAAAAACAAACAGCAGAAAGGAAAAAAACAAACGAAATCCAAAACTGAAAACGTGTCGCGTTTCATGATCGTTTTTTTGGTGCGTTTATTGTCGCGTGTGCCGCGTTAACTCTGCACGTTCCTAGCTGGCAAAAATGTAAGCACTCGATTTGTTGTAAGCGACAACCAATTTGTTGTCATTGTCACAGTTGTTGTTGTGGCTGTTGTTGTTGTTGTTGTTGTTGTTGCTTGCTAAATTTACAAATCAACGTTTGTCGTCTGTCGTGCGACATCTGTAGTTGGGGCACTTGCACATGCCGATCCAATACGATCTGAGCGCCGCCCTCCCACGCTGTGACGTCGTCGCTGTCATTGTCGCGATGTCGCCTCGTTCTCAATGAAAATGATTTTCATGGAAAACACAGCGAATGCCACCGAGCAGAAAATCACAGAGACAAAAAGAAAACGAATCTCGGTAACGCCGTTCGCTTGGATTACTTGTCGTATGTATGTACAAAGGTGTGCGTGTATGAGTGTGTGTGTGTGTGTGAGTGTGTGGGAGAGCCGGCACATAAAACGATTTTGTGTAATGCTCTTTTATGACGATTTTATTTTGTTAGGTTTAGGTGAAATAGTTTTTGCAACCTTTGTTGCCGCTCCCCATACAAATTGCACAAAATTTGCCATTGTTGTGAATTCCATTGAAAGTGTGTAAAATTTATAGGGTATTTCTTATGCAACATGCATTCTTTTGAGCTCAATCACACACACACACAGTCACACTAACACCTCGCAGCTCAAGTGCTAAATTGCTGGCATTGAAAGTGGCATAACAACAAATATGAACCATAATCAAATAGAAGAATATCAGCCACTAAAAGTGTTGAGTGATGCACATTTATTCAATTGCTAAATTGTTGAAGTGTGCGTGTAATTTCATTACACTGAACGATGCCATAGGTACTTGACTAGCGACAAAAGCCAAAACTCAAAAGGCAAAAGGCGAATGATGGCAGTCTGATGGGAGATAAACTGATTAAGATATTGCTGCAAAGGAGGAAATGGTTAATATAAATTATCTAGATAACAAAAATAGTCAAATAAAGTTGCACATAAACAAATTGAAGAGTAAGCTGCAAGTATAATTTATTTGATTTGATTAAAATAAATATAAATTAGTTTAAAGAAATATAAATAACTAAAACAAAAGAAATCAGCATTTTATGTTATAAGTGCGATGGTTTTTATTATTATTTTAAAAATAGATTTCATTTATATCTATAGAAGCAAAATTATTACAATTAAACACTATTATATTATTAAATTTAGTTTAAAAATAATTTTTTTTTTAACAAATTTATTAAAATATATGAAATTTTTCAAAATAAATTAAGTTTATTAATAGAAATGGATTTATTAAAATGTATTATTATAAATAAGTTTATTAAAATTTATTAAAACTAAAAAATTAATTAACATTTTAAAAATTATTTAAATTAAAAAATTAATTAAAATTTAACAAAATTAATAAATGCATTAAAATTTATTAAAATAAATATATTTATTACATTTTATTATAATAAATACATTTATTATTATTTTTAAAATAAATATTTAATACTATTATTTTGAAACTATATTTGCAATGATTTTATTTGAGTTCTTTTTTTTTATAGATCGTAAATTTTAGTTTTAATTATTAACATACACAATAAATATCTATTTGTCTATGAATTACAAATGATTTGTTTTCAGGTTTGTTTATTTTTATTTGTATATATTATAAAACTTAAATAATACGATTAACAGAAACGTATAATAAGCATATGATCACTAAATAAAATATATAATAATAATGATATGAAAACATATTGGTCCATATATATTGATGATATATAAAAAAAATTTTATTTACAAAAAATGAAAAAATAAATTTTAATGAAATAATGGGTATACATAAATTAAAACAACTGATTATAATTATTTTCACATTTATATATATTAGCTTATATAGAAAACATACATAAACATTATTTTAATTTCAATTATTTATAATTTATACATGCGCATTTTTAACTAGGGCAATATATGGGAAAATAATGTTTTTTAGATAAATTTAATATACATAATTTATTTTTCATTTATAATTATAATTATGTTTTTTCTTTTAACTTTGCAAATATTTTTTTTGCTTTGTTTCAATATTTATTAAATTTTTTAAGTTTTTATTTTTATATATTAATTCATATGCTTATAGTCATTTGAAATTCACTCTCATGCCATTAATAATATTTGTTAATTATTTATTATAATACATGAAATAATTCTATTATAAAAATTAAATAATTTTTAATTGATTTTAATATTTTTTGTAAATATTACAATTATATATTTATATATTTTTGTTTTATATAATTGTCAATCAGTTTCTTTGTTGCCCTTAAATATATGTTTTTCATTGAATGCCCTTGGACAAAAATCACTTTGTGGCAATTATATTGTGAAAAGCATTCGTGCGCTTAATGCATTTCCACTTGCATATGCCAATTAGTCTCAGGCAGAAGCATTAATTAATTATTAAAATACAACTAAAACCATTTTCGACACAATTAATTATAATACGACAAGCAATCGAATGCAACCGTTGGCCACAAGAGACTGCCATGCAGCAGTGCATTCTGCAGCATGCAGTGCCATCTGTATGCGCTTTACATATTTAA
The DNA here is from genome assembly GCA_035047405.1 of Drosophila stalkeri. NCBI lineage: Eukaryota > Metazoa > Arthropoda > Insecta > Diptera > Drosophilidae > Drosophila > Drosophila stalkeri. Next base: position 19,299,976 of record JAWNPR010000090.1, read on the forward strand.
TGGCTGGCTGCCTGGTTGGCTGTCGTTTGAGAATGAGCCAAACAAAGTGCATAAATTGCGTATTGAAATGTATTTTATCATGCAATTTATATTGCGGCCAATGGAAACCCGAAACCGTAACCGTAACCGAATACGCAGCCAAAGCAAGTAAATGAACAACAATTGCATTCAATTGCCAATTGCATTCGTCTCTGGCTCAAGCATATCGAATGTCCAGCAAATGCTGCAAGCGTGGCAAGGTCACGTGCCGGAGCGGGAGCGGGCTGCAAGCTGTTCTCAGCTTCCTCATACTCTGCCCAAGTATACGACAAAATTAGCAGCAGCAGCAGCAGCGACAGCTGCACACGCTCTGATTGCTGTCACAGCTACTGCTGCTGCTTCTCCTGTTCCGTCTCCTGCTCCGTCTCCTGCTGCTGTTCTTTGGGAATTTTAGTATTCATAAAAATGTACTTGAGCACACACATAGCAAACAGCCAGAGGGGGCGGCAAAGGCAGCCATGCATGGATTTTTATAGGCTCACTTAGCGCACATAAACCGCAAAAAAAAAAATAAATGGCGCCGACTCTGATGGCAGGTAGAACTTGGAGCACAGCTAAGCTAAAGGGCTCTTTAGTGCACCTTTACACATGCACAACTCGTTCACACACACACACACACACACACACACAGCTATAAGCTATGCCATAATAATATTGTAACTTTGCACTTCAAATTGCATTTTAATGCAAACACACTTCATTACATTACATTGCAACAAGAACAACATGAGCGGAAATGGAAAAAACGTCGACACACTTTTTAGCAACTGCAGCCGGAAAATACACACACACACACACAAACATTGACACACTCATACAGATGTGAAACTTGGCATGTTTGTAAATTGAAGTGCATGTCGATCGAGTAAACTGGCACAACGTACTTTACGCAGCCAGGTTACGTATACGCCACGTTATGAGGGCAACAGTTCGATTCCATATTAGCTAATGCAGCAAACGCTTTTTGCCTTTCTTTCAAATTGCTGCAGCGAGTGTGGCACTTAGTTTAAACACTTATGAAGCAAATGAGAAGGGTTCGCGTGCAATACTTTTCCTATTTTATTTTGAGCTGACATAGATAACAGAAGGGAATTTATTCAAAAATTTATACAGACTACTAAAATAAAAATTTATGCAGACTTACTAAAATATTAACTAAATTATTTTAGTAAATTTAGTAAATTTTTTTAAAGTAATATAGATCCATTTATTATTCATTTTATCTTTAATTCACAAGTGAAATAAATATGGAATCTATAATAAAATAACACGTGGACTAAAAATATTGCATTTAATATTTTTTTTTAAATTTATATTAAATTGAAATTAATATTTAAATTAAAATTACATTAAAATTAAAAATTAAAAATTAAATAAAAAAAATTCGAATTCTCTACATTTTTTCTTAACTTTTCTTTATTTATTTATTTATGTATTTTTATTTTTTATTATTTAATTATTATTATTATTATTATTATTATTATTATTATTATTATTATTATTATTATTATTATTATTATTATTATTATTATTATTATTATTATTATTATTATTATTATAAACCTTTATAAATATATTTTTAAAATCATTATGTTTTTTTTTATGTATTGTTTTTTGAGTTATTTTTTACTTCAAGATTTACAGCTTCTTGAGTATACGCCTATGTATAGTTAAAATTAAATAATATTATTCAAAAACTATTTTTGAATACTGAGCATAGTTTCAGTACATTAATTTATGTTTTATTTTATTAACAATTAAATAATCCGCAAATAATTCTACTTAATACAAATAATAAAAATAAATTGAGAACTGAATTATTTTCTCTAAGGAATATTCGCACACAAAAATCTTTATTTGTTTATTTCTTTAGCCTAAGGTTGTTGCTTATTCAGCATAAGCTTTAACTTGTAGAAAATTTGATAGTTTTAATAAGATTTCAATAAATGTTTTCCTTGCAATTTACTGCTATGAAAACTCCATTTAGTATTTTCCATGCTTTTGATTTTATTTTGACAATGTGACTGACAATCGTATATGAATTTGTTTCGCCTTCAAATATAGTTCTCTAATTGATTATGAGTAGTTTTACTCTACTCTCTTTTTATTTTTATTTATTTATTTATTTATTTTTTTTTTGTAAATCGATTAACACCATGAAATACGATTTGTTTTATTCATTTGATTTCGTATATGCAGCTGTCACTGCACATGTTGTGCAGAGTTTTATGTTTTTCCAAATTGAATAAAATATGTCATCCAACAGTGTTCAAATGTTTCAGAGATTTTTCCTTTATTTATGCGAAACTTTTTTCTAAAATTTTACTGCCGTGCACAACTGCAAAAAAAAAAAGAAGGAAAAGAGAACAGATTTTTAAATGTTGTCCATTTTGGCACTTTATGCCAACGTTTCGCATCGATTGAAATAAAAATATCTCCGAATATTTACTAGATAGATATTTTTATGATAGATTTCCAAAAATATTTACATTAATCGCTTAACTACTCATACTTGCTGCTGTCTATTTTTTATTTTATTTATATATATTTTTTTTGTGTTCCTCTGATAAATATTTTTATTTTTAAGCTATTGAAATGGAAATCCATTTAGCGAGGCCGCAACCAAACGAGAGCGAGGCAATCAGGCAGTATGATAAATAAACTTATACAGATTTATTATGCGCCAGTTGCAAAAAAATAAAATAAAATAAAGAAAGGGAAGGGCAGAAGCAGAAGATGAAACATTTATTTAACGCAAACATTTTTCGATGCGCTCTACTGTCGGCTGCTGTACTACTATGACAGTTGCGGTTCGCATTCACAGTCGCATAGTTTAATAAAATTTTATTTATGATCTGTGCTGCTGAGACCAAAAAAAAAAAAAAAAAAGAGTCGGAATATACAAATACAAGTCGAAATGGGGGCGAGTTTGTCAACAGAGGCTGAAATAAAATTAGTGCGAGCAGGCTAAAAGCATTGCCAGCTATGGCGACGTGGCCGATAAAACACAGCAAGTCAATATATCATAAAAGCACGTCGAACTGCCTCCAATGTCGCGCAAAATGGCGGCGCTGTCTGTGTGTGCCTCACTCTCTCTCTCTCTCTCTCTATCTCTCTGTCTGTCTCTCTTTCTCTGTGTGTAGACTAGAAACATGAACGTATACAGTTTCCGATTTCCGTTTTCCTGTTTATCGTTTATTGAGTTTTTGCTACGTAAAAGTAAAAGCAGAAAAAAAATAGAAGTCTAAAGAGAAATTTGCACTCGTTAGGTCTTTGGCATTACTTTTGCAGTTTGCTCGTCGCTGTCCTCAGCCTCGTCTTCGTCTTCGTCTTCGTCGTCAGCTTCGTCATATTGAACTTTGATGCTGGCACGTTCTGTGCGCTTGCTTGCGCTCCTTTTAAAGATCTACACGCGCGCTGCTTGGGCACATGTTTTTACCATTCTTTTGGCCCGTCTCAACTTGCCTTGATTCGCGTCCTTTGGCGCCCCAGCACGTTGCCCGTTGCCAGTTGCCAGTTGCCAGTTGTTGGTCCTTGTTGCTTGTTTCATGTTGCTCGTGTGTTGTTAGTCATTTATATGGGCATCATAAATTATAACAAATATGTACGCAAGCGGCATTTTAAATGATTTCCCACAATTCCTACGCCTCTGCTTCAGCACACCCACGTCTTGAAGCCAGAGTTATAAATATACTTTAATTAAAAGCGCTTCAGTGTGAGAGTGCAATATGTTGTAAAATATTGAGGTGCGGCTGCCACTCGGTACGTGTTGCTCAGCCTGACGAGTTTTGATTTGTTGTTGTCTAGTAGTAGAGCTGTGCTTCCTTATTGCAGATAAGAAAGTTGCCATTGGGGCGGGTTAGGGCTGAAGAACGAACCCACAGTCAAAGCTGGCTGAAAATATATTTCGAAATTCCCTTTAAAAAATATTTAAAATAATTTATTTATATATTTTTTATATGATCTCGCTACTTGAGAACTCTTTACATAATAGACAGCTATTTATTTAATTAAAATTGAAAAAAAAATAATAATAATAAATATTAAATAATATCGATAAAAGTATTTAATATTTTGATTATATTTTGCATTTATTTGCTTGGCATCGGAATCAATTTACAATTTCACTTACGCATCAATAAATAACGCTCTAATTTCGAGTGACTTTTTGCCATGTTTCATATAAATAAAACGCAAATAAATTCAACCATTTTTAACAAAATTGTGCATAATTTGTGAATTTGTTCGCCAAACAAGAACTGAAAACATAAATTAACAATTTTAACCACATAAATAACGCATACAATTTATAAATGATTTAAATATAAAAACAAACAAATTAACCCAATAAAATTCGTAAAATTCAACATGCATGACAAAGCTGTGTGTGCGTGTGCAGTAAATCTGCTAACAAATTTTGCCAAACCAACAATAAAGGCAATTAAATAAATTTCAACAACAACAACAACAACAACTACAGCTACATTTGTAGATTCCCAAAATTGCAATAGCAATTTTCCAAAAAATAGCAACACTATATTTTATTTATTGACATGTCAACAATTTGCTGACCCACGGCCATGTTTCCTCCCTCTCTCTCTCTCTCTCTCTCTGTCTCTATCTCTTGCAGCTCCGACGCAAATTTGTAAATGGACGCAAATAAAAATGTCAAATTAAATCAAATCAATATATGCGCAAATAAGCCAGGCCAATAACAACAAATGATTGTGGTGTGCGTGTGTGCAACTCTGTAGAGCCCGAAAGTAGGCAACGAAAACTGCCCGGCACATTGCCATTGGCATTATCGAGCAGCAGCAGCAGCAGCAGCAACAACAGCAGCCCCACTTCAAAAACAAGCTGCTCTATAGCCATTCTCTAGAGCAGACAAACACACTCACACACACACACATATATATATATATAGAGAGACGCTCACAATCAAAGAGCGAGGCAACCATGTGCTTGGCTGTCAGCTGCCTGTTGTCCCTGCTGCTGTGCCTCGTGCTGCCCGCGTCCAACGCACTTGCAGCGGCAGCAACACGTGCTCGCGTCAGCTCCTCAACGACAATGACACGAAATATTGAGGAGGAGAATGGTAAGTTAACTAATTTTCAACTCTTTTTAAAGCATCTATTTTACCTAGCATAAAAATACCCTTTCGAAAATTAAATTAAAGGTATTTTAAGTATTTCAATCAATTAAATTCAAATGAATATATATGAATTATAATATATTCATATACTTATTTTTTAATGAAATAGTTTTTACAATTCTTTTTTTTTATTAATTAAAGAAATACATTTTATGTGTCAAACTCAGAACTTTCTCTAAAGGTGTATATACTGAAGATATTAAATTGTTTTATCAAAATGAAATTATTCAGATTTCATTTAAAACAATTTAAATATCTAAAAAATCTAAATTCTATAATAAACCTTTGGCAATTTTTATAGTGTATAATAATATAAGGAACAAAAGCTTAATTAAAAAATATTGATGTGAATTTAAACATTAAAAAAATAAATAAGAATAAATATTTTAAAAAGGAAATTAATAAATTTAAAAAATAAACAAAAATAAATATATAAATATATATAAATAATAAAAAATATATAATTGATAAATGAATAAATAAATAGATAAATAAATAATTTAATTAATAAATTAATAAATAAATGAATTAATAAATAAATAAATATATAAATAAAAAAAAATAATAAAATAATTAAAAAATAACAAAATATTTCACACATTAGATACAATAATTGTCAATAGAAGATTTAGATTTTTTTTTATTTATTTAGAGCTTAGAAATAATGTAAAATTAAATCTAATCTAGTGTTAAGCACTGGCTACTATGGCCTTGGGCTTGAGAAGTTTTAGATATATTTTAAAATTAGTTGAAAATTTAAATTAAAAATATATATTTGCTGTTGATATATTCATTTATAAACATTCATTTAATTAATATTTTAATGTATTTTGAAATATAGCTTCATGTAATAACTTAAAAAAAAAAAAAAAATAATAATAATAATAATAATAATAATAATAATAATAATAATAATAATAATAATAATAATAATAATAATTACAAATAATTAATAATTTAATGAATATTGAAAAATAGTGTTATGTAATAACTGAATAGATTTATTCATTTATTACAAAAAGAAAAAAACAAATAATAGCTATATTTTATTGAATTCTTGAAACTTGCAAGTTCTTGACACTTGCTAGTCCAGAAATATTCTATGTTCATGTACCATAATCTAAAGGGTATATGAAAGTTCTACAATGCCAGAGTTTAGTACCGCAGCCTTCGCGGCTTTTGCTTTATTTTTTTTCCAAGTGCTGCCAAAAAATTGATTGCGCCTGGCGGCAAATGCTGCTCCAGTTTTTTTTCACTTTGCGCCCTTGTGTCTCTGTGTGAGTCTGTGTGAAATTTAATTTAAAGTGAAAAGTTTGGCCGCCGTTAAGCCAGCCTATATATGCGTGTAAATGTATCTGTGTGTGTGTGTGTGTGTGTGTGTGTGTGGAACTTTTATTCAATCAACATAAAGTTTATTGTGTGTGAATACGCGTACGCCTTTGTGGCTGTCAAAGCGTCTCCACTGTCACTGCGTTATTGAATAAATGAAATTTCTGGTTTATTTTGACGAAGTTTATGTGCAAATTTAATACAGTTTAAATTATGTGAAATTGATTTAGATGGCTGCTGCAAATCCAAAGCTCACGCCAGCAAAGCTGTCAAATGTGCAAAACTCTTTGTAATCGTGTAATACTCCTCACTGCCATTAGAGCGAAAAAAAAAAGAAAAATGCTGGCAAAATAAACAAAAAACAAAACGAAAAGACGAACTTACTTTAGCTCTCGGCTGTTAATGGTCAGCAGCAGGAGCAGCAGGAGCAGGAGCAGCAGCAGGAGCAGGAGCAGCTGCTGCTGGCAAAGCAATTCGATGGCTTTTAGGGCTTGTTATTCTGTTTGCCTGAGTTATTTCTTGGCGGGGGCCATTCGACAGCTGGTCAGCCACCATCAAAAAAAAAAAAAAAAAAAAAAACTTTCACTGGCCATCACTTTCGCCCACTTTTGCCAGCCAAATAATAATATGTTGCTAATAAATGTGGCGAGGGGCACAAAAGGCGCGCGGTCAGCTGAAGGACGTGCCATATTTTTGTGTTGCACGTAAACTTTGCAGAGTTTGCGCTGGTCTTCACTTACTTTTTTCTTCTCTTCTTCTTCTTCTTTATTTTGAGCCATCGAAAACTTGGCAAGCAAATTGAACAATAAGCAGAGCCATATAAACAAAGTTCACCAAGTTTGCGGACGGCAACAAAAAGTGGCGCAGCCAACGAAAAGCCTCGCTAATTGCGCAGTTAAACAGGTAGCCAAAAATTTATTGTGTCTGTTAAATATGATCAATTTAAATATTTTGGAGTTAATTTTCGACTAACCAACTCGCTTAGCCATGCCAACATGACGTATGCGTAATATGCCTGTGCCTGTTTATTACTCATGCGCCATGTGGGCCAGTTGGAGCTGGATGCAGCCACAACCACTTGACTCAAGTCAAGTCTGGAATCGTCCAATTGATGGAGCAACGCCTACAGCTCAACTGCATATTGTTTCACTAGTTTTTTGGGGGTAATGTTTTAGTTTTAGTGTTAAAGTTGGCAACAGTCAAAAACACTTCAGGGGCTGCTGCTCATATGCATGCATACTGTGCTGTGCTGTGTTGTCTTATGTATGCATGGGTCTGTTTGAGTGTGCTTTGGTACTGGTCTGGTCTGGGTGGGGTTTTAATAAATTTGGACTTTATGTGTTTTCAATTGAATTTTACAGAAACTTTTCACTTCGGCATTCCAATGTTTGCCAAGTTAACTGCAAGCAGAGTAAACCGCCAGCAAACCACTTCCTTTGCCAGCTCGAGGAGTATTTATCGCATTTCTATGAAAACAACGTACTCTGAATTTTGCGCAACAACTTCGAAATTATGTTTGGGTTTTGCTCAGGCTCGGCCTCAGCTCGCCTGCTTGCTTGCTTGCTCACTCAATTTGTTGTTATTATTATTGTTGCTGTTGTTGTCTGGGTGGAGCAAAGTTTGCCATTTGTTGCCGCAGCGCAGCTTTATAAATGCTTATTTAGAGGCATTTCTGATGAGTTAAGTTTCGTACGACTGCCACACAGTAAACTTGGCCTGCTGCGCCCCATGCACACACATTCATTTATACACTGAATATAGATATCGTACGATTGCACTATAAGCTGCACCAACTTGCTTGCTAAGCGGCTTGGCTGAGCAAAACTTTCTAAGGACTTAATGGTAAATTTTCTGCAATTTTACAAGCATATAAAACATGCAAGACGAACATGCACATAGATTCAAAAGAATCAGTATGAAATTCATGGCTAGTTTTGGGCATTCGATTACAGAGAAAGAAACTATTTAGAATTCGCATGCAAATAAAGAGAATTTTCAATTATACTTAGCAGAACTTGAATAGAAGAACTTGAGCACTCTTACTGTGCTTAAGAATAAAAAACTTTTACAGAAATTGAGTACAATTCTTTTCTTTTATTTAATAAATGAATGAGTATATTTAGAGAAAACAAATATGATGTAGAAGAAAATGGAAATGGAAAATGGCAAATAAACGCCTAGAAAGTGGCCAGCAATATTTATTTATATATATAAAAAATTTATTTGTTTCTGTTAGAATATTAAATATAAAAATCAAAAATAAAAAAAAATACATAAACAAATTTTAATACAAAAATCTAAACAAAAATTTTTTAATATTTAAAATTATATTTAGATATAAAAATAAAACAAAATACAAGAAAAAAAAATTTAATATAAAAATCTGAAAAAAAGTTTTGATACTTAAAATTTTGTAAATATACAAATTTAAAATTATATTTCGATTTATGTAGCAATATTGAGTTATTTAACAAAATATATATAATATAAATACTCATCAGATAAAGAAAAATTATTTATTAACAAATAATATATTTGCCAAATTTACTTATATTAACAATAAAAGAAAAAATGTTTTGCAAAGCATATTTAATTTATCTATGCATATTTATTTTGTATATATTTTAATAATCTATAATATATGCTCTTAAGATTAATATAAATTTAAAAAGTTATGCACATTTATCATTTATTTAAGACAAAAATACATACATATGTATATTAAAAATGTTGGTTATAAATATTTATTATTTATTATATTTATTATAAAACATTTAGAATTTTTGTATTTTTTCTTTACTTATTTTATTTATGTATTTACTTATTTTATTTTATTTAATTATTATTATTATTTTTATTTTTATTTATTTATTGTTAATATATTTATGTATTTTTATCTTTACTTATTTTATTTATTTACTTTCTTTATTTTTTCTTTATTTTTTTATATTTTTTTTATTTTATTTTTTTTTGTAAATATGATCTACAATGAATTTATTTACTATTTACATTTATATACATAAATGAGAACTTTAGTTTATTAATTTGATTTTCAAAACATTTCTTTTTATATCAATTTATTTATATTTATTCATTTAATATTTCTTTTTAAACATTACATATTAAATAAATTTTATATATTTATTAATTTAATATTTGATTTTTAAGCATTTCTTTTTAAATCAATTTATTTATATTTATTCATTTAATGTTTGATATTTAAACATTTCTTTTTAAATCAATTGATTTATATTTATTCATTTAATATTAAAAGTCCATTTTGATTATATATAATTTTCCCTTTACTTTAATTTATATTTATTTAATTTTTGTATTTTGTGTTTAATTTTCCTTTTTCTTTTTCTTTTCTTTTAGCTTTACTTAATCTGTTGGCTGGTAAGTTTTTAGTTTGTTTTAAGACAAAGGGTTAACATGAATGTGCTTAACACACATGCTTAGCCCCATATAAAGACTACAACAATATAAACCCTTAGACAATTTCAAAACACTTAACAACAATTTTGTGTGCGCCATGGACATCAAAATATTATTGATGCTCGGACACAACCCAAACAATTTGCAAACACACACACACACACACACATACAAAAATTGAGCTGGGCAAATAATAAATGCCGCAGCAACAGCAACAACAGCTGTTGCCACGCCTACAACAGATACACGCCCAAAAGCTAAAAAGCCCAAAACACCATTGAAGGGAGCGCAAAAGACGCTGGTAAAACCCCAAAACAAAAATCAGCTTAGTAATGAAAGATATCAAAAGCAAAAGCAAAAGCAAAAGCCAACAGCCAACAGCATCGACATGAAATCGAAGCGACTTGCTGCTGCCAAACAACATTCAGCCGGTCAAAAGTGATGAGCAACAATGGACAGCTCCCGAGTGCCGCTGCCGCCCACTAGTTCCACTCTGCTCGTCTCTCTCCCCATCGCCATCTCTAGCTGTCTATAGCTTTATTTAGCTCACTGTCTGTGTGTAGTTTTCGCTGCTGGCCAAAAACTTTCGCCACTGATTCGACTTGAAAGGCAAAAATTCCAGCGTTGCTTAAGTCGCTGCCTCTGGGGCAGACTTTTCTTTTTCTTTTTCCTTTTTTTTTTTGTGTATTTTCTTTCTTTTTTTTTTTTTTGAGACAAGTTTCCTGTAAGCAGCAAGCAGAAAAAAAAAGTCAACTGACAGCGCGCTGAATGACAACGGCAAGGAAAATTCGTCGCTGCGAGGAGTTTGTCAACGTTTTTCTTCCGAATTGCACACACACACACACACCTACACACACACGCACACACACACACGCACACTTGAGCGTACTGTCTGCATGTGCTTTTGGCTCTGTAGTGTTTGGAGTAGCCTACTTAGGGGCCAAGCTGATAGCGTGAAAGCCTTGTGGCCAGACCAGGCCAGTCCTGAGCACACACACCCATCCACACACACACACACACACACACACACTCCACTTGAAACGCAGTTGACGCCGGCTGATGCTTGCTGTTGTTGTGATTTCTTGCTGTTTGCCAAGGACATTGTCGCTGTTTGCCCTGGCTGGCCCATATATACATATACATATACATATACATATACATAGATATATATATATATATAGCCATAGCAAACGGGCATGTTGTTCATACTTATTCATTTCATGGCTTTGCAAGGACATTTATCATTTTCTTAAGTAGACGGCGAGAGCGCGTACGTCACAAAAAGGCAGCCCAACCACGCCCCATCGCCCCAAACGCCCAACCACCAAACCCGCCAGCCATCCGTTGATTTCTATATTTCATTTCAGCAAGGCAAAAAAATTGAAATTTTACCCAAATGTTAAATAGAATTCATTTTGCTTAGTTTCAGATTTGCGGTTCTTCGCATCTTTGGCCAGTTTTTGTTATTCATAGCGCTTTTTACACTGTTTGCCTCGTGTATTATTATTATTATTTTTTTTTTTTTCGTATATGAATTTATGCAGCCTGACTGGCGTGGGAAAAGTGCCCAATTGGCTGGGCAAAAAAGTGGAAAATTTAAGCCTACTTGAATTTATTTGCGCTCATTAAGTCTGACAGTCGAGATGAGTTCATTTCTTACGGCCACTCGAGCTGACTGATTGCCAGACGGCTAAAGAGTTCATCGCGCTCTGCTTATATATAAATACTATTCCGTGCGATATTTAAGTTGGCAACAATTTAATTTCCTTTCTGCTGCTCTACAGCTGCTCTCCGTTTGGCATATGCAATCATATTTTCGGCACAGTTTTCGTTCAGTCACTGCGCCTTAAACAGACTCACTAATGAACAAATAAAGCTTAGCGAACCGCAACCAAACAGTCACGGCAGAGAGAAAAAAAAGGCGGCCAAGATGCGAAAGTAGGCCCTAATAAATCACGGCCAGAAAAGAAATAATACAAATACCAGGCAAATAAAGCCGCTGCCGAGGCGAGATGACAAAACATTTTTGCATGGGAATTCATGTTTGACTTATGAGATTTTCTACGCAAATTCCAACAGCAGTCGAATGTCCATTGCTATCACACAAAAGCCAAATGACAAACAACAACAACAACAACAAACAGCAGCGACAATTATAGAGAGAGAGAGAGAGAGAGAGAGAGAGAGAGAGAGAGAGAGTGGGAGAGATATATAATTTAACGAACCTCAAATACCCTTATTAGAGTTTTATTTGAAATTTAGAAAATATGTAAAGAAAATATATGAATTATATATAGAAATGTTAAAGCTCTTGATCTGATTGCTTATTGCTCAGGAAAGTCAAATTTCTATTCGATTTTTATATATAAACAACTTCAAAGTCTCTTGAGCATAAAATTTAAAATTAGTAATCTTATATTAAACACTGAAGAATTTTTATTTTATTTTATTTTACAGCATTTATATTTTTATTTATTTTTTTTTTATGTATGAAAACTACTTACAAATTAATTTATTTTTTTGCAAAGAACGTCAAAGTAAGATAAAACTTAAAAATATTAGTTTTATATTAGAGAGAAACTGATTTTTATTTAATTTTTATTTATTTATTTATTATTTTATTTATTATTTATTTATTTATTTTATTTATTTATTTATTTATACTTATTTATTTTATTTATGTACATTTTTTATGTAAAAGAATTCTTCCAAATTAGTTCATTCTTAAAAATAGTAGTCTTTTATTAGAGTTTAGACACTGAAGATTTTTATTTACATTTTATGTATTTATTTATGTTTTTTTTTATGTAAACAAAATTCTTACAAATTAATTAGTTCTTAAAAATAGTAGTTTTATAATGTAGTTTTTTTATTTCAACACTTTTTTATGCAAACAAATTTCTTAAAAATTAGTTATCTATTTTTTTTACTTATTTATTTATTTTTTTTAATTTAATTTTTTTTTTTTTTAATATTTATATATTTGCATACTTTTTCTTTTAAAGCAACTTAAACTAAAAGGAATTTATTTATATATATTTTCAAATATATTATTATACCTTAATTAAATAATAAAATATTTTCAAATACATTTTCATATTTATATTTTTAATATTATTATTCATTATTATTTTTGAATGTAAAAGGCGGAAATTACTTAAATCCGAATAAGAAAAAGTTAGTTTAAAAATAAGTAATACAACATAAATTGATAAGCAATATGAAATAAAATATTAAATTAATATTCAAACAAGATCTAGTCTAGGAGGCTTTGAGGGTAATGAAGTCTGATTCATAATTCCTCCTCACTCTAGTGCAAAGGCTGGTAAATCTTTAGGCTGCGGCACCTGGATAAGAATCTAGTCTTTCAAAGTATTTTGAAATAAGTTTTATTATGAATTGCGAAATAGATTCTCTGCCATATTTTGTAATTAAAATCCTCTTATGTCTAAGCACGGCAACTTCAAGCTCTTGGCTATGAGATGGGTAAAATTTTGCAATATGAAAGCCTGAAAAGTGCTTGAAAATTGTGCAAAGTATTTGATATAAATTTGTTGTTTAACCAGCCTATGCTGTGAAGCCCTGAGAATGTTTGGCACTTACAGACTGCAAACTTAATAACAAACTTCTAATACCCAACAAAACTAACAAGCTCTGCTCAAGTGGCTGGCTATGTGTATGTGTGTGTGTGTGTGTGTGTGTGTGTGTCAAGCTTTGGATTCACATAAAGTCAACAAGAAAAATCAAACAACTTTGTTGAGTCTGCCGCTTGACCAATCCCCTGCAATCCATGACACTGCTCTGAGTTTATTGTTGGTTTGGCTGTGAGATATAGGAAAAACAGTTGCCCGTTGCCAGCTGGCAACTATTATGCTTTGTTAATCGGCTTAGGCATTTTTGCCTGCCTTACGCTCTGCGTGACGATTTACTAGACAAAGCCAGCAGAGCACAGCTCAGACCAGAGCCAGACCAGCCAGCCAGCCAGCCAGCCAAGCACCATGCATCCCCATCGAAGGATAGCCTAGTCAAATTGTCTACAATCTCCGACATTTTGTTCATTTGTCGCACGCGCCATAAACTGAGACCAGAGCCAGGCCAGGTAGCATTGCCTGCTCACCTGAGCTCTCACTCTCTGTGGCGAGTAACTCTGATGAGTTGGCTTTGTTTTTGCAGCCCTCCAAAAATTTGTGAGGCTTTTGCGGCCTGTGTCTTGCCTCATTTGGCTGGCAGCTTAGGAAAAGACACACAAACACAAACAAACACAGATACGCAACGCCCTAGTAAATCCGATGCTCGACCCGATCTGATGGTCCCTTGTGACCTGGGCACAAAAAATCGTTTTGTGTGTTTTCGTTAGCATTCCGTGTGGAATTTGATACTTGATTATTTGTTGCCGCCCTCAAGCGTGCATAATATATCAAAGCAGCGTCAACGTCAACTCGACGAAGGACTCCAAATCACAATTTACTGACATTCTCACTCGCCCTCGCTCACTCCCGCATGTGTCCATATGCCACTCAGCACATCTGTAGACGTCATGTGTTGGTTGGCAGCCAGGCAAGCAGTCAGGCTGGCAGGCAGACATCGTATTTTGTGTTTTTAGTTACATTTTAGTGTCGGTCGCATAATAAATAAATAAATAAACTGTTGTGGCCTGTTTTACCTGTAGGCCCCTTTGCCCCTTAACGTGCTAAGCACTCGAGAGTTTGCTTTAACTTTGCTGCCACAAAAATCAAAATCAACATCGCCTCAGCCTAAAGCTCGAGTGCAAAAGTTTTCCATTAATCTTTAGCACTTCTCGCTGCTATTTCTGCGGATTTGCATACTCAGACTTGAGACGGACTCTGTAAACATCTAAATGCATAAGTATTTTCGCACAGCAACAGCAACAGCAACAGCTGAGCCCGAAACTGACCAGCGGCTTATGAAGAGCAGCAGGAGTTGGCTCCTCTCTCTCTTTTTTTCTTCTTTTTATTGTATTCCATATAATTCACTGAGTCGTCGCTGCTTTAGAGTATTAGCTTAGGTATATAGAATATGTTGAAGGTCTTTTAATATAATATGAAATATTTACTTATATATTTGTATATAAAATATAAAAAGTTTCATTGCTTCAAGTAGTTATTGGCATAGACTTATTATTTTTTTTTTATTTTTTTTTTTTTTAATTTATGTTTTAATTTATTTTATTATTTCATTGGATTTATTATTTTATAACATAATTTTTTCTTTTTGAATTTTATTTATTTTTATTATACGTTACGTTTTATTTATTTATTTATTATTATTACAAAAATTTTTTTTAGTGAATAAATTAAAAATCATGTGATCTAAATATATTAACTTTTTTTAAATTGAATTTTATACAAAATACAACATTTAATAACAATAGAAATGAATTAAAACTAATAAAATTAAAATATAGAAAAATAATAAAATTTATATTTAATATATATTTTATTTTATAATATATAATATAATATTTATTATGAATACTCAAAAATTAAAAGTAATCAAAGTTACTCATAAAATAAATAATAAATTGTTTAATATAATATTTATATATAATATATTAAATAAGAATTTATATTATATTATTAAAAATTATTATTATATTATAATTTATTATTAATACATAAAGTAAATAATAAATTATTTAATATAATATTTATATAAAATATATAATATGATAATTCATATTACATTTTTAAAAAATAGATTATATTATAATATTTTTATATTACAATTTAATATTAATACACATAAATTCAAACAAAAAAAATTTACAAAAAAAAAATAAATAATATAATATTTGGTTCTACAAATTCAAACAACTTCAAACAAATACAATTTACTAATAAAATAAATAATATAATATTTGGTTCTACAACTTCAATCCACAAAATTTATAACTGTTTTTATATTTCATGCAAGAATCAATTCAATTTACTATATTAAAATGGAAACGTATTTTTGTGCTAATTCTTTATATTTTGTTATTCTCAATATTTGCCATATATAAAATATATGCACAAGTCCTTCTTAAAGCAGCCTAAGCTTTATATACATATATACATATATTTTGTATATATATATATATATATATTTTTTTTTTTTCAATCATTAAACTAAGCTAAAAACATTTGCCCAAGCGAGCAGGTGGAGAAGCCCAAATTAAAAATTGACCAGCAAAACTTTTCATATAAAATAGAATGCTGACAACTAAACGAGTAAAAATGGAATGAATAAAGTTTTGACCAGCGTCCCACAACAAAACATCTAGACTAAAAAAAAAATATGTGTATATATGTATACACATATAAATATTTATTTTACGTTGAGCAACAATTTCCACTTAAAGCAATAGCTTTTAAATTATAGTTGATGCTGCTGGAAAATACTGAAAGAGATATAGAGAGAGAGAGAGAGAGCAAGTGATAGTTATCCGTAAAGAACATAAAGTCTGATTGAATCAGACACTAAGCCTTGTCACACATTGCCAATTAGTGCAGTCAAAGCCCTCAGTTGTGGAGCCTACCAATTTGCCAGCTGAGTAATCATAAATGTTAAGTCGTTAGAGCAGCTCGACAAATGCATTTAGGCAGGCAGACGCAGGCGCTGGCAGTGATAGCACCTTAAGGGCTTAAAGCCTGCAAAGCTACAGCAGACGCTGGCAAACTGCTTCAACTGACTTTGTCTGGCCTTGGCAAGCATAACTTGCAATTCCATATGTTAGCCAATCAGTAATCCCAGCACACACACACACACACACAGAGAGAGTTGCTTTAATTGCGTGTGTGTGTGTGTGTATGTGTGTTATGTAACATTTAAGAACATTTGCATACGGAAACTAAATTAAAATTTGACACTGAATAACTGACTGACGAACTGAGCGTAATTTTGCCTTTTGCATGCTTCTAGCAGCCGCAGCTACAGCCAGCAGCACAATTGTGTTGCATACTTTCAGGCGCTGCACTTTCTAGAGTTCATTCGCCTCGCCCTCTCTCTCGCTCTCTCTCTCTCTCTCTCGCCCTCTCTCTGTGTCGCACTTTTCTAATTACTGCTCCGAATGGGCGTGGCACGCCCCACTCAGCTTGTCATAACAAAAAGTTAATTAAACATGTAATTGTTGCCATAGAGCAAAAAGCAAAAGATTTCACAATGGCTGCGCTGCGTTTTTCTAGAGTAGCTTGGGGTCTATTGACTTTGCATTCAAGTTGGCGCATGGGAATTTTTTAAAGTTGACATTTGATATGTTACTCATGTAGCAGCTAAATCGATATTTCATGCGTTCAGCATACAAAATTTGAGAACGATTCGAAGTGGTTCAGCTGGCAATTAGCAATGCGGTTAGCCTTGGTGTGGTGCAATGTATGACACGGCGGCACCACTCGAAAAGCGCAGCAGCACTGCAACACTTGTGAGCTAACCACCCAGCAGACCACCACCCACTACTACACTCGCAGCCAGCTAGCCAGCTAGCCAGTGGACGCCACTTCAAACAACAATAACAATTTTACAATTAAATTTCGCTTTTATTTCGCTTGCCAGATATTGTGGCATTTGCTGCTGCTGTTGTAGTCCTGAATGTAGCTGTCGTAGCTGTAGTTGTAGTTGTAGTTGTAGTTGTGTTCGCCCCTCTGGCCACCCCTTGGCATGCACTCTTTATTTTATTGCTTCAAATTGTTTGTAGCCATTTCGAATTTGTGCCGCCCGGTTGCGCATCAGCGACGTAGAAACATTTAACTTCTGCAACAAGCAACAAAAAAAAAAAAATAATAAAAATAAAAAAAAGAGAACTATAAAAAAAAGAAAATTGAGAAAAAATTCAGCATTTCGCAGCAACTAAAACCAACTACACTTAAACAAGTAAAACTAAAAACAGCGACGGCGGCAACGGCGACGACAGCAAAAAAAAAAAAAAAAAAAAGTTGTCAACTCGCCTTCCACATGGGACAGCAGCTATAGCTGTGACTCGAACGCCTTGTGCAGCTCTCAGCATTAGTTCTAGTTCCAGTGCTAGTCGAGTTTCGCGTACTTTACGGCGCACTATTTGGCCCAGGACACAGCACAGAGCACACAGGACATGGGCAAGGCAGGAGAAGGACAGAGAGAGAGTGAGAGAGAGTGCGGGGTTTTAGAGGACATTATAAAGGGGCAAGTGCGCACACACAAAATGGGCAAAAGAAAAGCAAAAACTAAAAGCACATTTCAGCTTGAATTCCCACAGCGAACCGAACCAAATGAAATTGCCAACGTGAAAGTGTATAAAAATGCAGGACCAAACGCACAGGGCAAAGTCAGTTGCTAAGGCGAAGGGGGAGGGGGAGGGTGAGGCAAAGGCGAAGGCGACTTCTGTCCATGTGGGCGGACTTGAAGCTGCGGCAGCGTGTCATGCCTTTGCCGGCTGTTAAACTGTAAAGTAAACGTACAAAATGTTAAATCAAAGCTAAACAAAAGAGGCGTAACTGGCAAACTGGCTCTTCAGCCCCAGAGAGCAACTGCCTCGCCCAGCAGCCTCCTCCTGGTCAGCTTAAGCTACAACCTGGCAGGCGGCAAGGCGTGACTACAGCTGCTGCTGCTGCTGTTCCCACTTGAGCCTTGTACATAAGTAACTGGTAACTGGTAACTGGTAACTGGTAACTGATAACTGGTAACTGGTAACTGGTAACTGGTAACTGGACTGCAAGTCAAGTTTGTTTGCTGCTTCACAGTGCCTAGTAGTGGCAACTGTTGACCTTTCATTGGTTCTCTATACTGGGTCACAATATGATAAGCACCTTTAGTCAATTTGCTCTAAACAACATGATTTCAGCAAAGCAGCTGCTAATCAAGAAAATTGAAAGGGAAAAGGTAGAAATTTTGAAAAATATTTAACAATTTTATGCAAATTTAATATATTTATAGCGTAAAAACTGAATATATATATTAAACTTTTTAACTACAATCAAAAAATGTTATAATAAAAATTAAATTCAAATTCATAATGAGAATAATTGAAAAATAAAAATATACATTAAACTCTTTTAAAAAAATGTTTAAAAATTGTATGAAAATTAAATAATTTACAGGGAAAAAATAAAATAAAATTATGCATTAAAAATAAAATTATACAATTTAAAAACAAAACAAAAATTAATAATAATAATAATTGAAAAATAAAAATATACATTAAACTCTTTAAAAAAATATTTAAAAATGGTATGAAAATTAAATAATTTACAGGGAAAAAGTAAAATAAAATTATACATTAAAAATAAAATTCTACAATTTAAAAACAAAACAAAAATTAATAATAATAATAATTGAAAAATAAAAATATACATTAAACTCTTTAAATTTATTCAACAAAGAAATTTTATAAAAAATAAAATAAAAAGCATATTAATAATAATAAAAATAATTGACAACAAAAAATATGTATAAATAAAAATATACATAAGGCTCTTTTTATTTACTCAACCAAGAAATTTTGAAGTTATGAAGAAACTTTTAAAAAATATTTAATAAGTATATGGTAGTTAAATAATTTTCACCGAAAAAATAAAATAAAATAAAATTATACATTAAACTGTTAAAATTTATTCCCCAATGAAATTTTAAAAGAAAAATAAAAATAATAATATTAATAATTGAAATAAATAAAAATATACATTAAACTCTTAAAATCTATTCAACGAAGTAGTTTTACTTGCTATGAATCAACCAGAGCACAAGAAGTCAAACTTGTTAAAGAAACGATAGGTTGTTATCTGACTATTTTTTCTGATTGTGAGTAAATGAGACTTATCAACAGCTATTTGCGAGCTTTCCAATAATCTATCACGCAATAGGAGGGGTACGGAGATAATGTGATGAACGTGAGTTGAGAGAGAAAAGAGAGAGAGAGAGAGAACGAGCGAGAACGAGCGAGTGGCTGGTGCGAGATGCCAAATTTACGATATGATATAATAAAATAGAAATTGTTATTATTTTTTAATATTTATTTTTTTTTTAATTATTAGTAATTTTTTTTTACTAATTAATAGTAAATATATTAGAAGCTGTCCACTGGAAAACTGCAAAAACTTTCAACTATTAAAATAGCTAGACAAATATGATATATAAACAATCTGTGTATTAAAAAAAAATACCAATTTGAAAGTAATAAATAAATTTCACAATTAAATTAAGCCAAAAGTCTATTTATGCTCTACATCATTTTCGATATAAAAATAAATATCCATAAAACTTAATATACAGCCAAATATGTTGCAATCCAATTTGGTTGGCTATAATAATATTGATACAAATTCCATTGATTTAATAAAAACTCGGAAAAAAATAGCGTTACATGATATGCACAAATTGAAAATAAGTTTGTGTGTGTGTATGCGTGTGTGTGTGTGTGTGTGTGTGTGTGTGTGTGTGTGCTTTGCTCATGCATTTTTTAGCACACATTAAGCCTGTCGAGGCATTATTAATGCCGCTTCATTATGAAATTGTGCAACAAATAATAAATCGATTAAGCAAATATTTGTCAGCGCTAAAAATATGTATTTTTCATAGCTTCCTTTCAGGCCTTGTTTTTCCTGCTGCTGTTGTTGTTGTTGTTTGAGTTACCCAAAGCCATATGCATTTGTGTGCCATCCATTTTAATATTTCAACAGAACCAGAAATGACGTTGTAAAACCGACTCGGCTATATGTCAAATATGCTACACACTCACACGTATCTCTCCCTCTCTCACTCTCACTCTCTCTCTCACTCTCTCTCTCAGTTATGTGTGTCGCTCTGGTTTTTAAAAATTTGCATGTAAATTCCATTGCACGGACATGAAAATGTATTTTGGCTTTGCACTGGGATCTACCGAGCGCTGCTACTGCATTTTAATAAATTTATGATTTTATTTACATTTTTTATTTCTGGTTTCGTTTTGTTTTTGTTTTATTTTTTTTCATTACATTTCGCTTGCTTCTTCTTTGCGCTGCAAAATGTGTGTCAATCGCTTGACAATTTCGCTGGGACGCAACAAAAACAACAACAACAACAACAACAACAAAAATATGCGACGCCCATAAATAACGCACGCATTTTGGTTATATTTGCAGTATGAGATTTATAAATGTTTTTGTCAAATCGACAGAAATTTCGCCCACCACAATTTATTGACAAAATGAAAAAATAATTGAAATATTTGCCAATCAATGGAGCAAACGATAAGGCACAAACACGGCGAGTTTCCAGGAATTCCCAATAGCTGTCTGCGTCACGTTAATAAGCTCCCTCGCACTCTCACACTCTCTCTCTCTCTCTCTCACTCTCTCACTCTTTCACTCTCTCTCACTCTCTTTCTCTGCCTTACTCCTACTGCCAGGCGCATTGCTACCCGCATTGCAACCAGACCCACGTAACATGCCAAGGACTGCCTTTATTGTCTTAGCCCTGTATGCACGTATGTGTGTGTGTGTGTGTGTGTGTGTGGGAGTGTGGTTGTGTGTGGTTGTATGTGCTCTGTTGTGCTGTGTTGTGCTATGCTGTACGCGGCAATCGACGTTCACATTCTGCGCTCGCTGCTCGCTGCTCGCTGCTGTCAGCCCGTCGTCTTTGGTGTATTGCCTGTCTTCTATGTTATGTCCTTTGTGCCGTTGTCCGGGCGGGCTGTCGATTATCGAGTCGAGATTATTAACCTGTCAGTTAAGCGCTTTATCCTGCCAGCCATAGCAGCGACTTGATCGCTTTTCCCAGCTGCCTTTGTTATTGCAGCCCGTGACAGTAACAGCGCAAATAATGTTAGAGAAATTGTTATTAAGCAGCGCAACAATTTATCCACCATGCAGCAAGTAATGCCAAGAAAAATAATTATAAAATACATATACATATACACGTAGATACAAATTTTAAATATTCTTAAAGAAGCGTTTTTTTTTTGCATTACTGAGAAGCAAAGTTAAAAATTTAAATATCATTTTAAGTACAATTACAAAAAAATTATTGGTACAATTGTTTATATTTGATTTGTGATTATATAAAATAATACAAGAATTATAAGAAAATCAAATTTAAATTCTGTTATAATTAATAATTAAGTTCTGTTAATAATTAATAATAAATATGTTAAAATAAAATTAATATTTATTATTTTTTTTTACCATTTAATTTAATAATTTGTATATTTAAAAACATAATTTAATTTTTAATATATTATAATTTAAATATAAATATTAATTATATTTAAATAAAATATTTATGTTGTGATTATATAAAATTATATATAAAAGAAATATGATGAAATCAAACTTTAACATATAAATTCTAAGCGCATATTCGTTTTTTAAATATAATAAAATATGATATATATATGTTAATCAATTTCAAGATAATATAATTCTTATATAACATTTTAACTTTATTATTATTACTATTATTATTATTATTTATATTTAATTAAAATATTTAATTTTTGATTATATAAAGTTAAAAAAGAAATTTGATAAAATCAAATTTTTAGATTTACATTTTTTGCGCATATTCGTTTTTTTAATTTTCCGTATAAATATATTAAAATAAAATTAAATATAAAAAAATATAAATCTGTATTATGATGATAAATAACATGTGTAAACAAATATTTAAAGACATTATTAGAATATTTAATTTGTGATATAGTCAAATAATAAAAATCAAAATTATTACATATATATATATATATATATATATATATATATATATATATATATATATATATATATATATATATATATATTTTTTTTTTTTTTTTTTTTTTTTTTTTTTAATTTTAAAATGTTAGAAATCTGCTTGACATAGATATATTAAAAGAAGAATTATACCTGCTTAAAAATGTCTATTTAAATTGAAGTTAATAAATAAACATAATATAAATTAATTAAATAATTAACTTAATAAACAGACATGTCTTAAATACATATATATTTAAATTAATTAAATAATTAATTTAATTAATTTAAATTAGCTATAATTTTAAGACATGTTTGTTGATTAAATTTAATTTTAACATACAATTTTGTTAAGCAAGTATATATATTTTTGAATGTCTGTATCAAGAGGATTATTAATATTTTGAAAATATATTCACAGACATCATTAGAAGTTGGCACAAAAAACATTTCATAAATGAGACAGAGAGACAGAGTGAGAAAGAGAGTTAGCTAGAAAGAGATAGCTATTTATGAGACTGTGTGGGCATGCTCGTTATGCTCTTTGTGCCCCGCCCATTGATGTCATTATGAATAATGTCGCATATTCAATCATATCATTTACATAGAAACACTCACACAGACACAGATGGATACACTCGCACACAGGTGACTGACAGACGGGCTCCTGTTTGTGAAAGGCTTTTGCAAATATTTTGCAATTTTACAATATGTCGAAAGCGCTTTTTACAAATGAGTCAATCATATATCAAAGTTGCCAAATGGCAGCACCCGCCCACCGCCCAGCTGTTGCTAAATAAAGTGAAATATGATATTAACTGCCACAGCACAATGGCATTTGTATATTGCACAGAGCCAGAGCCGTGCTATTGAGTTCCTTTCAATACAAGCACACATAAAAATATACATGGCATATATATATATATATATATATATATATCGGTAGATATGACTCAATAATGATTCATGCTACGGGTGAATACACTTAAATGCTCAAACTACTTTCAGTGCTTCATAAAGCGGACGATGAGTTTTACGGCACGCCTTGAAGTATGCACTTAAAAATTGAAACTATTTTCTTTTAGTGTGCCATAAAAGAACTTTTCGTGTTGAAGTAGCAGCAGCAGCAGCAGCAGCAGCAGCAGCATCACCAGCATTATTTTGTAGGCCGGCTGATAAACAAAACGGTGAACATTGGACGAGTGGCCGGTGGCCGGTGGCCGGTGGCCGGCGCGGCACTGCCGGACAGCAAATGCAATTTGAGTGAACTCTTGTTGGGTTGCGCTTGCCTGAACAGCAACATGGCTATGACTATGCTGTGTGTGTGTGTGTGTGTGTGTGTGTTTGAGTGTTGTCGGGGATTTTCGTTGACCGCACACACACACACACACAAATTTTGCATGGGACAAAGACCGCAGCACAGACAGGAAGCAAATGGCTAGGCTAAGGCAGTAGCAGACATGTGTTAGTATTAGTTGTTATGCTGGGCTTGTAGTCGTAAAAGCCAAAAATGTGTTATATATGTATGTCTATGTGCCAAGCAGACACAAAAGCTGCGTTGACAAGGACATCGCCTAGAACAAACAACAGTTGAACTTTTGCACCCATCGGCCAAGTGGTTGCCCAGCCGCTGCCCACATCACAAAGAGCTGCTCTCTCTCTCTCTCTCTGACCAGGGGGCAACAACTGGACACTGGCAAAAGCAACAGCAGCAACAGCAGCGCCAACAACAAAATAGAGAAAAACATTTTAAAAAAAAAAACTAAAAAAAATTTGCATAATTTTGGATGCAGCTGCCTGTGGCTGAGTCGAGTTTTGAGGCCGGCTCTACTCTCTCTCTCTCTCTCCCTCTCTCTCCCTCTCGCTCTGTGCACTGGCTGTGTAAAATGCTCATAAATAAATGAACATGGCCCCAGCCTAGTTGCATTTTCCTTCTGTCAGCTATGCTCTGACTATGACTGTATCTGACTTCAAAGAGAGAGAGAGGGGCAGAGAGAGCGAGTGAGGGAGATCTGCACGGCTGCGGATGCATGTCAGTGGCTCGGCTCGGTCGCCATTTATGGCGCGTTGGAACAGCACGAAATAACATGAAATAAATAATAACTTTTTGCATCTGACTTTGCCAGCATGGCTAAAGCAGCACGGCTCGCCTTTGTGGCCCGCCTGGTCGGTCGTGCTGTTGAGTTAATTAAAATTTAAAAGCCGCCGCTCGTCCGGGAATTGCAATTGCCATATACAGCTTGTGCGACTGTTGCCATTATTGTTACTACCTCTATTATGGGACCGGTTAAAATCATGTTCAACTGTACAAAAGCGCGACAACGAACAGCACACACAACATTGCGTGCGCCCACATTCCTATAAATCACTTTTTTTTAGTCTCACATTTGAGTAAATGCTTGTGAATTGTATTGGATTAAAAAAAAAAGAAAATATATATATATATATATTATTTTTTTAATATTTTAATTAATTAATTTATGGTTATGTTACCATTTGTTGCTGCAAAAATATATATTTATTATTTTATATATATTTATAAATGTTAATTCTTTATTATTTTTATTATTATTATTTTTCTTATTTTATTTTACCAGTTTTAAACAATTTCTAATCAAAATTTCTATATATTTAATGGCAGAATAATAAAGAATTAATTTGTATTATTATCATTTTTTTTTTTTATTATTTTTTGGTTTTGTCACCTTATATTATTTTATATATATTTATAAATATTTATTCTTTATTTTATTTTTATTATTAATTTATTTTTATTTTTGTTTCTCTTACATTCAACTTTTAATCAGTGTTTATATATTTACAAGCAAAATAAAAAACAATTAATTTATTATTATTATTACTAATTTATTTATGTTTTTATTTTCCATTTTATTTTATTTATGTATTTTATTTTTATTTTTTATTTTTGTATTATTTTATAGTTATGCTATCTTTTATTGGTGCAAAAATATACATTTATTATTTTATATATACATATTTATAAATATGTATTTATACTTTATTTAATTTTATTATTTATTTATTTTTTTTTTATTTCATTCCAATTTTATGCAACTTCTAATCAAAATTTCTATATAATTACAAGCAGAAAAAAACAATAATTTATTATTATTATTTATATATATATTTATTTATTTTTGTATTATTAATTTATGGTCATGCTACCTATTATCGGTGCAAAAATTAAATTTGTATTTATGATTTTATATATTTATAAATATTTTTTCTGTATTTAATTTTTTGTTTTACTATTTATTTACTTTCATTTTAATTTTTCTTACTTGCCCAAGCAAAATAAAAAAACAATTCATTTTTATATTATTTTGCATTCCTTTTACTTCTTATGCTTTATATCTTCTTGGAAGAAAATGTTGTCAAACAACTTGAGAGCTTCTTCTTATCCTCAATTAATGCACTCTTAATTATATCTTCGCTGAATTATCAATCTTAACTTCTTCCCAAGTGTCATTGGACTCCAATCGAATGGCATCAGTGAGCCATTATCAATATATAGTCTAGACACTGAAAAGTTAAGCTTGGAAATCTTTTTGTAAAGTCCTGCCAAATGATATATATATATATATATATATATATATATATATGTATGTATGTACATATATATTGATAGATATGCCAACCCTAATAACTCAATTCGTGCCAGCGTCGCGTACCCACATCAAATTCTTAATTTTTTAGTTCGAGCGCAAAGCAATCAAAAATATTTTGGCCAGACGCATTAAGAATCAAATCGAAATTAGTCACATAAAAGCTATTAATCTTTTGCTAGCCACAGTGCTACAGCAGCACCACACAGCACCACAGCAGTCCGCTGCCCCACTCAATCAACAATCGCATTATCAGCGCTTAAACATAAGGCCGCAGCCAAACATATAGAAACAAGCTTATCTGACAAATGCAATCTATACAAATGTCCATTCACATATATATATATATATGTGTGTGTGTGTATGTGTGTGTGTGTCGCACACATTTAAATTATTTATACGCGCTACACAACATTTAAAATTGCAAAATTGTCTGTGGCTAAATCGTTTTGCGTTCAGCGCTTTTTGCCATTCTCATTTCCCTTTCGGCTCGAGTTCTTCGCCCACGCGCGTGCATTTTGGTCAGATTTGATTCGCTTTGCGTGTGTGTGTGTGTGTGTGTGTGGGCCACAACAAAACACAGTCGTTTATGGCTTTCATGTGGCTTTTATACACAGTCTGTCTAGCTGGCTTTTGTTTTCGCTGCGTTTTTAATTTGATGTTTATCAATTTGTGAGCAAAAATGCAAATCGAAATGAGACGACAGAGACAGCAGGCTTAGGCTTTTTCTAAAATATAAAATAATAAAAAATAAATAAAAATAAAAATAAAATTCTCTTGCTGTTTCATGGCATATAAATATAATATAAATATATAATAATATATATAAATAAATATATTTTCGATTATATTCGTGCAATTGTAGGTCAGCTCTCTTAACATTTTATGTCACATGTCAAATTCAATTTTTATATCAACTGCTTATTAGGCGTCTAATGTGTGCCAATTGTGTAGACAAAGCCACGCCCTAACAAAAGGCAGCTACCACCGTCAATTCACAATGGAGCTGAAGATTTTGCTCTACTTTACTTTGGTTTGTCTGTAGTTTGCTTCAAATGTCATTGAGATTAAATTTTGCGTGAAAGTAGCTTTTTAAAAATGTATAAATGTGTGGGTGAGTGCGCGTATGTGTATGTGTGTGTATGTGTGCGTGTGTGTGTGTGTATTTGTTTGTGTGAGCTCGCGCGTAACAATTGTTGTTGTTGTTATTTTTTATTGTTGCTGTCGGCATTAAAAGCAAAGGGCGCGACTGAAGCAACAGTCGCCCGGCTCAAGCTTAAGACGTGCCATATATTGTAGTCTACTTCAGTGCGCGCACAGGCAGCTTTATGAAGCTCACACACACACATACACAAATACGAATACAGTCACAGCACGTGACGGCTGCGTCACGCACTGGGCTTTGATGGCAGGTGGGCTTTGGCGCACAAAACCAAAGGCTCTGCGACTGGATCTGGCTTTGACTGTGGCTCTAGCTTCGACTGAGGCTTTGTACTTGCTTATGTATGTCTTTCTGTCTGTATGTGTCTGTGTGTGTGTGTGTGTGTGCCACGCATTTTAGCTGCTTTAAACAATTGTTTAGCCCGGCTGCTGGTTTTTGCTTTGGCTGGCCTTTGTTTGCGGCCACATGCCCAACTCACCCCACCCCCCTCCCAACCATCTATGTCTCCCATTTACCCAGACTTCCAGGCTGTCTGTCTGTCTGTCTGTTTTTGTGGGTCTTATGTTTTTATCCTTTTTACATTTGTTTGCCTACTGCGACTCCCTAATGCGTGTTTGTTTGTTGCTTCCCGTATCCGGCGATTGAATGAACTTCACGGATTTGTTGACGTTTAACTGTGTTTTAGCCCAAATCCTCATTGTTTTGTTTTGTATTGCGAAAAATAAAATTAATTTGTGAGCTAAATATATGCGTTCATCAAATAGCAAATTGCAAATTTTATGCAAACAACAAATTAGAGCTGCATATTTAGAGCTCTCAAATTGCTAATCAATATATTTTAAGTGAATTTTTAATTCGAATTATTTTTATTGCAAATTTGCATAATAAGAGAAATTTTTATTTCTATTAACATAATATAGTTTGAATATTTTGTTGCTAGAAATAGATTTAATCAAAAATGTTCTAATGAAAAATATTTTATTTTTAACATATACAGAAAATAAAATTAAAAATTATAAAAATTTGCTGATGAAAAATATTTTATTTAAAAATATACATATAAATATATCAGTTCAAAGAATTCTTGCATTATTCACTTAAATTTAAATTGAAATATTTTCTATTAAAAAATATATATATGTTGCAAAAAATAAATTGAAAAATATTCTCTAATGAAAAGTATTTTATAAATATTTAAATATAAAAAATAATATTTATATAAAATAATATTTAGGAGTACAATCAGTTTAAAGAATTCTTGTATTATTCATTTTAATCTTCGATTTGCATTGAAATATTTTCTATTAACATAAAATGAGTTGTTTGGAAATTTTGTTGCTAGAAATAAATTTTATAATATTTTCTAATGAAAAATGTTTGTAATAAAAATATATAAAATAAAATATTGGAATACAATCAGTTCAAAGAATTCTTGTATTGTTCACTTCAATCTTTGCTCGATTTGAATTGAAATATTTGATAAATGCAAATTCAATGCGTATGGCTCAGCTAACTTCATTGGGTTGGCAAATAAAACGGATTTCGTTAAAATTTGCCTAAGCCAAATCAGATACATCTGAAGTGTACTGGTTGCCCTGGTAACCGGGTTGAAATACAATTTGTGTTACTCTGAATTGAATTTTATTCATTTTCGCATGAATTCTGTAGTGAGGGGTGTGGTGGGGGATGGCAGGCAACATTACATATTTGACTGTACATTAAACCAGGTAGTAGTATATGCTGTATAACTTAGACTACAAAAGGTGTATTTGTCAGGTGCCCTTTTCATTTTTTTTCCATTCCTGTTTTTTTTTTTTTTTGTGCTGTTGAACATTTTGGTCCGAATCTTTTGATAAGCATATTTACGCCCACTTTGTGTTGTATTTCATGGTAGATGTTGTGCAGCCATTCAAAAGATGGGTAAACAGACGCATTGAAGTACCGTAAATCCCATATACAACACTCTATATATACTATTATATACTACCACAGCTATATACAATTCATTGTCCGTGTATTTGTGGGCACACAGTTGGCCCTACATGGCTGCACAGTGTATAAGGTTATGGCATGTTATTTTTGTGCCCAACCGAAAGGTTTTGTCCGCCTACGTGCATTGTGTGGCTAATAAAGTAAAAAGCAGCAACAACTATGTGTATCGGAAAAAGAGATATATAATAAATATATATATATATATATTTTTTTTTACTGCATTTAAACACCGTCAAATATTGGACACTTTAAGCATCGCGCGCCCATGTGAGGGATGACACCGCACATTGTATCCACGGCTCTGCGGTCAGACAATACGCCTTTTCACACCTAAGCGTCAGCGGCGCCATACAAAACCACAACAACAAAGGCAATAAAAACCACTCGTATATAGTTATTTATAACAATGACACTGCTCGGCCATGTCAACTGCTCCACAACGTGGCACAAACAATGGTGGCAGCTTTTTTTTTAATATTTTTTATTTATTTTTTAGCCAACTTGCCTCACAAGCGCTACATGCAGTAAATACAAACTTCAATAGAATATTTATTATAAAAAGAAGAAGATATATATAAAGAACAGAAGAAAGTAGCTCAGCTTAACTTGAGAATGGGGAACAGTTTATATTGAAATTGTGACTGAACTTTTGAGGAAGCCAAAATGATTTTATTTATTTATTAATATTTTACAAATTTATTTATTTAATATTTTATTTTATTATTAATATGTTAAACTTATAGAAAACGATTGGCAATTAATACTGTTAATACATCTGAGGAAACTAAAAGTATTTTATTTATTTATAATATAATAAATTAAATATTTAATAAAATGTATTTTATTTATTTATAATATAATAATATAATTTATTTATTTAGTATTTTATTTATTATTATTTATATAACATAATTGGCAATCAGTGCAATCAGTCTAAAGTATTAGAGGAAGCGAAAATTATTTTATTTATTGATTAATATTTTAATAATTTATTTATTTAGTATTTTATTTATTATTATTTATGTATATAAAATGATTGGAAATTAATACTGTTAATGCTAAATATTTTACTTTATTTACATTATTAAAATTAATATATTTTTTTTTAAGAAATCAATATGATTATGTTGACTTCTCGAGTGGTATTAATTACACATTTTTTTTTTATTTATTTTTTATTTATTTATTTTTTTTTTTTTTTTAAGAAATTAATATGCCTCTGTAGACGTCTTGAGTGAATTTGTAGAGTCCCAATAATTTAAGAAGCAGTGTTTATTTTACTTTAATGTTGATATAAACAAAATTTATTTAAAATATTAAATATAAATTCAAAATACAAGTAAAAAGATTTTTTATTTAATAAATTCTGAAAGCTTTTGATATTGTTTATCAATAAAATCTCGAATAAAAATACTTGAGAAAAAATATGTCAAATAAAATAGATCAACTAAGCTTGCAATTTTGATCAAAGAAAATATATAATTTAAATTCAGCCACACCTCATTCAGCACATTGTCCATTGTCAATGTGTTCAGGATAAAAATCGATTAAATAAAAAATAGAAAAAAAAAATACTACGAGGTATATGTGTAAAAACTTATTTTGAAATATGAAAAAATATTTGTACTTATTATACAAATTATATGAACTGCTGTGCATATCAGAAGGTTAGGCTCTTTATTTTATTTTCTAAATGTATTTTTAAGCTATAACATTTACATTGTAAGATTCAAAGCTTACAAAATTAAAAAAAAATAAATAAAAATTATTCTAATAGCATAATAGATTTAAATGCCAAGCAAGTGAGCCACATACAACGACTGCTCATCAATTTCACATTACCTATTCCCTATTAATATACAATTTTCAATCTGCAAATATTTGCTTAAATAATATTACCAGAATTTTAAATGAGCTTGCAGATCTGTTTCACTACATAGAATTAAAATTATAGTTGAAGAGAATTTTGTGATATATCAAATTTATGAATAGCTTAAGCTGCTGTGACCTTAGCAGCTTGCCCCGAAGCTAAGGCCTTTATGAGTTGAGGGGTGAACCCAAAACGAGCTAGCAGTAAAACGCCAACACAAATGCCATCAAAGGCCGTTTTGTGTGCTACTAAAAACATCACTCCACTCATTCAACGCAAATGTTGTGCTGTTGAAAAAAGCTTCGTGACACGCATACAAATGTCGCACACACACACACACACACACACATACAAATGCACGCACAACGGAAGTGTGCCCTGGCGACATTAGCGCCATTTTGTCGTAATTAATGTGCGCCATATTAGTTGCTATTTTCCCATTTTTCACATACACATAGCACACACACACACACACACAGCACACACATACACATACAGTCAGCCTTCAGCTGAGGCAAAACTTTTGCAATTTTAGTTGAAGAATTTTACTCAGCATCTGCCTGCCACGTAGCATGCGAACAGATGAGGAGGTGCCCGGGGTGAACTTAACAAGAGCAAGCGACGCCTGCTTCCAGCTGCTGCTGCTGCTGCTGCTGCTGCCGGCTGTAGAGGTGTTCGTGCAGCTCTATAGTAAGTATCTTGTGTATGTGTGCCGGCAGCATCGGCTGGCTGTGTCTAGACATTCATCTTTATGGCACAGCGCATTGGAAATATCACAAACAACACACATTTTACGACTACTTTTCATGCCACGCATAATTAGCAGCGCTTTGGGGCGACTGAAAGATAAATACAAATACAAATACAAAAAAAAAAAACTGACGCAGTGGGCATGGTCAGCCATCGTTGTGGCCTTGAAGCGTGTATCAAATTTAGACCACAATCTACCAATCAGCGGACGGGCAGCAGGCCTCTGCATATACATACATACATATATTATGCGAGGGCTGCAATCAGACAATCAATGGCTGCCGCAGAGAGTGTTAGAGTGTCGCCAATTCCAGGAAAAATACAAAATTTGATTTTTTGAAATAAAAAATAATAAAGAATCTCAATTACTAATTTGCAATTCCTGGTAAAATCTAGCTCTCAGCAGATGGCACTGAAGGTATATCACGTTAAGAGCTAAATTTAATAAATAATATATGCGAGGGCAGCTATTAGACTTAATTTTGAATTTACTTTCACGATTTTATCTCTTGTGAAGCTTAAATGAAAATAAGTTCAGTGCGAAATTAAATATGCAAAATTACCCTAATAGCTGACAGGATTCTACAAATTGTAGAATTTTACGTTGACTGTAAAGGGAGCAATAAATAAATAAATTAGCTAATACAATTGCCTTCAATTTAAATATTTATATAATATAATATTTAAATTCTCGTACCCAAGAGTAAGAGTCCCCATGGACCCACAATCGCACAGATCAAAGAGCGCTTAATTAGAGCTAATTTTATGTGGCAACAACTATTTTACTCAAAAGTTTATATTCTTTTGAAATGCCTCGTTAAATTCATATATTATTAAGCAGCCCTCGCAAAACTTTATTAGCACAGGCAAATCCGCCTATTGCCGTTCTGCAGCCACTGACATTGCCTACATTTATGTTATGTCTGCTTGATACCGTTAGTTAGTCAGTTAGTCGTTCGTCGGCTCATTTGTGTGGCAGCAGCAGAGGTAGAGTGAGACAGAAAGAGAGAGAGGTAGTAGCAGAGGCAGTAGCAGAAGCAGAGGCAGTAGCAGAGGCAGAGGCAGCAGCTGCAGCAGAGGGAGAGTGAGAGAGAGAGAGAGAGGCAGCAGTAGAGACAGCAGCAGCTCGTCTCTCTCTCTCGCTTAGCTTTCTGTATATTTAAATGATTTGCTGCTAATGCGTCTGTTTATGTTTTATGTTGATGTTGATGTTGGGCTGTCCGGCGCTGTCTGCACAGCTCTGGTTATTTGTATGTATTTGTGTGTGCGCCTATTTGACTTTATGCAATATTTATTTGTGGCACACACACACGCACACACTCGCACAGAGAGCAGCAACACCGCACTGTTTATATTTCTGCAAACACATCAGAGCCCAACAACAACAACAACAACAAGAACGTGGGTCACACATGTGCGTGGTGCGCATTTAATTTCTATAGCGGAAGTTGACTAGACAGTCGACTGTCGCGCTCAGATTGGTTTTGTCTATCCGTCTATTTGAGCTCTTTGAATATATGTATGAGTGTATGTGTATGTGTGTGTGTGTGAGTGAGTTTTTCTTTTTTTTTTTGCCTGGTTTTCGCGTGTGTCAATATTTGTATAATGGCCTTGGGAGGTCGAACCAAAATGCAATCGAAACAAAAATGAATTTAACTTTTGTCAACTTTTTAAATATTTAAGGCATTTGGGCTAAAGCGATAACAAAATAAATATTTAGAAATAAAAAATAATAAATATAGAAAGAATACAGGAAACTCTGTCGCAATCTATTTAAATCTAATCTATTTAAAGTTTAAAACTAAATTTTAAATCATATATAATTTATTTTATGTAATTATAGGCTAAATTATTTAGCTAAATTAATATATAAATTAATATAAAAAAAAATCAATTGATTTTAAAAGACAATGTATTTCCAAATATTTGTTATATATAAATAAATGTGAACTTCTAAATTTAAATATAAAAAATATATTACCTTTCTCTCTCCATGTCTCTCCCTCTCTCTCTCTCTCTCTCTCTCTCTCTCTCTCTCTCCTCTCTCTTAACTCTAAAACTCAATGAAATTCTAAAAATAAAAATTGTATAAGGCTTACAAATAAATTCAAATATTAAAAAAAACATATATTAACTCTTTCTTTTTTAACTCTAAAACTCTTTGAAATTCTGAAAATAAACATATTGTAAGGCTTACAAATAAATAAATTTAAATATAAAAATATATAAAAAATATTTTTTTTTAAAATATCTATAAAATATAACTTAAAAATTAACTTCATAAAATATTATATCCAGGTGCTCACAGTTTAATATAAGTCAGCAATAATAATAATAACTCATAAAGTTGAGCACAGTATCAACTTTATCTATATATATAGATCGATTTTCGTCTAAGTACTTTTCGTTTAATGTAAACTGTGAACTTTGCAGTAAGTCAAGTTTGAAGACCTCCAAGAGTTCATAAATATTAGAAAGTGTCCCATCGATTCTCATCGTTTGCTGACACATTTTTATATACTTTTTTTTTTTTTTTTTTTAGTCGTTTTCGTTTCCAATAGCAAAATATGTTGCATATCAGAATGCGACGCTTAATGGGCTCTGGTTGCCCAGCGACGCCACGCCTGTCATAAATCTCCAGGCAAAAGCCCCAAAAGAAAACTACTTAAAGCGCCATTACAACAAATTTAAAGCAATTTGGAACTGGGACCAGAGCCGAGACGAAAGTTCAGCCAAGATCCAAAAAAAAATCGAAAAGGGAGCAAAGAGAGAGAAAAACAAATGTTTTGGACACTTTATTATGCGCATTATTCACTGTTGCAATGGTTTATCCTTTTACTGGACCCGGGGCTCTGTTGTGCTGGCAATTTCTAGTCCATTAACTTTACCCAAAGGTCTACTCAAGAAAAACGCTTGAAGAAATCATTTTGCTAAAATTATATAAATGTCAAGAGAAAGGCCAAAGCAAACGGTCAAGCCCCAAGCTGCGAACAATGCGCCAACTTCAAATGTATCGCTTGTTGAGCCACACGCGGGCCACACCCTCCCCTCCCCTCCACTCTCTTTCTCCTACTTCAGTTGCCATTGTTAAAGCATCTCCTTTCAATAGCGACCCATATTAGCTGCTGATATTTAAATGCTGGCCAAAGTAATTGCCCCACACACACTGAGAAGTATTTTTATACACTCATTCGCTGATTCGCTGACATT
Organism: Drosophila stalkeri; assembly: GCA_035047405.1. Lineage (NCBI taxonomy): Eukaryota > Metazoa > Arthropoda > Insecta > Diptera > Drosophilidae > Drosophila > Drosophila stalkeri. The sequence continues at coordinate 19,335,218 of JAWNPR010000090.1, forward strand.
GTGATTCACTCTGAATGCATTATGAATCTTTATCATGCACTCAACGCAGTTCATTGGCGTGTAAAATGCAACCATAACCTCATTTCCAGCTAAACTCAGTCGAGCTGAGCTGCGCTGAGCCGAACAGTGCAAACAAGCCCCAGTTAGGTTAGTTTAGGTTGGGGCTAGTCAACCAAACGGGACTACGGTAGAGGCCTATCATGTGTAAAATTAGCTTATTTTGTAGCGCCCACATGGAAAACCTGGCCAGTTACTTACACAGCCGTTGGGCATAAAATAGATTGAGATTGCGATGCCATGTTCATGTCCATGGCCTGGTCTTGGGATTGGGTTTGGGGCTTGGGCTTGGGCTTGGGCTTGCATAATTCTCGTTGCGCTTAATGCAATTTTTATGTTGCCTGGCATTAACTTAGCATCAACGTCACAGTCAGCAGTCAAGGATTTAAGGAGACGCGGGCTGGGGGCTGGGGGCTGGGGGCTGGGGGGCTGAAGCTGGAGTGCAGACACACATTTCTTTGCCTGTTGGCGCATTAAATTTATATGGGAATTGCGCTGCTCACCATATGGGGGACATTGAAAAACTTTGCCTCGACTTTGCCGCACAGCGTTTGACTTGCTGCCAAGCATAAATTTTTGCAAAACTCAACAAATAACCCGGCAGGCGTCGTACTATGCGAAACTGAGACTCGGGCACCACTGACTGCAGACTGCTGTTGGTCACTGTCAGGTTGCGTTTCACTTTGACTCTGTATACAGAATCTACTCTTTTTTCTCCTCCTCTTCTTCTTCATGCGCCTGTCGTCCCCTCAAGCCGTTTACAAATTTATTTTGTGGGCGTGTAGTTTTCAATTTGGCAGCAAACTGCCTGCCAAAGGCTCAAATGTGTATGCATATGTGTGCATGTGTGTGTGTGTGTGTGTGTGTGTATTCGATAAAATCAATAGACATACATTTAAAACCACACAAGCACAGTTATTCGACAAAGGTTGACCGAAACTGGCATTTTAGCCGACTCAGCCAGGCAAGAATGCAGACTATGTTAATATAATGTTAAAAAAAAAGGATACCAAAGGATAACATGAATAGCCAAAAGAATATTTTCAAATGGGTCTTATTATAATTTATATAATTTTATACATTCTAAATATTTTTTTTATAATTTTCTTCATTGTATGTATTTTTTAAAATTTCATTTAATAAATATAGATTTCCCAAAAATGTTCATAAAATGCAAAAGCAGCAATGAAGACAGAGATGAGCTCAATAGAATGAATGTTCTTTAATAAATGTTGCTAGTTGAAAATTGTAGTTGAATTCCAGGAAAAGTAAAAGACGAGAATAATAAGAAAAAACATTGTAGAGAAAAGCTTCGCTAACATGAGCAAATTCAACTTATACTATAAAAAATATGAAATTAAAATAAAAAAAAACTCATAAATAAAACTCATAAATAAACTTTATAATTCAAAGTTCAGATTAATACCAGGAAAAATATGTGCCCAGAATGGGAGAATGAATAATGCATGGCTGGGAAAAGCTTTGCTTATAATAAATGAATAAATTAAATTACATTAAGATTGAAAGTAATTTAATTCGTTTATTTTTTCTTTAAATTTTTATATAGTCATTCAATTATTTTATTTTGTAGTAATATAGTTGTGAATTTATAATTATTAAAAAAAGAGTGTATATATATTAATATATAATTTCCTTTTTTTTTTTTAAACATATATATTATGAATAATAATTGTTTTTTAATGTTTAATTATTTTAAATGTAACAAAATCTTTAAAATCAATAATACTTATAATATAATAATAGTAATATATAGTAAAATAAATATAAAGAATGTTTAATAAGTCGTATTAAAAATATGATTTAAAAAAATTATAATAATAATAAATTGAAAAATAAACTTAAAATTAAAAAATATAATAATTGTAGCAAATAGTTAAATAAAGATTAATTTAAAATTAAAAAATATTACAATAAATATAAATAAAACATAATAACTTTAACAAATATTTAAATAAAGATAAATTCATTAATTCATTAAATATCATAAAATAAATAAAAATAAATTTTTAAGAAATTAAATATTATAATAAATATAAATAAAGCTAAAAAGTATATTTAATATTCCGTTATTAATTTATTTATTTAAGTTTCACTAATATATAAATAAAGATTTTGCTCATTTCCATTCATTCTTAAGAGCTAGAATTTATAATTTTTAGCAAACTTTTTGACTTGCAACTTTATTGTGCAGCAAATTTAAATGACTTGCTAAAGTTAACCAACAATTTGTAGATTCCTATTAAATTGCATTAGTTTTACAGTTTTAGATGGCACGCACAAACTAGCAGTAACTAATAGTAACTGGAAACTTGAACGGAATGCGTATGTTAATTCCATCAAGCCGCGACACATGACAAACTGTTCGCTGTGTCGCCTGCATTAAGTTGGCTGACACAACGTGACGTATACGCATTGTCGTCGTGTGTGCACTTTGCTTTGGCTGACTCATGAGCAGCTTTCACTTGGCAGTCACTGCCCCCCACCCGCCCGACACATATATATATGTATGTATATGAAGTTAAGTACGTGCCTGGCTTGTACTCCATATGAGCTGCAAAGTGTTTGACCCATTTTCGGTTCCATTTGAAATGCACTTTATAAACTTAGTGCAACTAAAAGCCAGAAATTAGAGAAATTCAACTTAAAGTTGTATCAAATTCATGCAGCATTCAATTGTGCAGCATCTTCGGCGTGCAATTTCGTTGTCTTCCTGCCCAGTGACACACTTTGCTAGAGAAAGGACTTTCGCTCTCGAGATTTGTCGCTGCCATGTATAAATATGAGTGCAGAGCGAATGCTTTTGCCTGGTTGGTTGGTTGGTTGGTTGGTTGGTTGTTCAACTTACATACTTTCGAGTGCCATTCAATGAAGTATGCATTGCATGCCCCACTGTTTCATACACCTGTACAGAATACTTTTGTCCCCTAGCCTCCGCCATTCTCTCTCGCTCTCTTTTCGTCCACTTATTTATGCATTCGTGCGCACTTTTTCTGCTGCTGCTGCTGCTGCTGTTGTAGTGCATTTTAATTTCGTTTGCATATGACAAGCAACGCTCAGTTCAACTCGCGGAATCCAGCACAATTTTTATTCATTTGCTTCATGCTGCTTAAATATGCGCAATTCCCCTTAATACTAGTAACTCATTCCCCTGCCCGCCCGCCAACAACTGCTGCCATCTGTCGCTGTTTGCTTGCATATTAAATAAAAATATTCATCGATATCAAACATAGTTACACTACTGAAACTACTTAAAAAAGCCACCTTTAATATCATTTAAACATGCTCACAAAATATAATAAGCATTATGCATTGCATATGTAAATCCTTAAATTTATATCAAATTAGTTCAACTGCCAAGCCTCGCACAGCTTGTGCCAACTTTTTGCATTTTATTTATTTTTTTGCCTTTTTTTTCGTCTGCAAAGTTGCAGATTCAGATTTAATTGACTGCAGTTAAAATAAATTTCGAAATCAAAGATTACGGCTCAATTGCCATGAATATAGGTTAAATGTTGAAAAGTATTATATATATATATATATATATATATATATATGAAAAATAATATTAAAATATAATTATAATGATAGCGGAAAGTTTTTGGTATGCTGACAGAAATTATAAACAAAAAAATCAACAAAAATAAAAAATCAACAAGTAAATTGATTGTTTTTTTTGCTTGCTTTATTTACTCTTTATTTTCAAATAATATGAAAATATTATCGATTTTTTATCTAGCCAGTTAGTTAATTAGCATCCCTATTTTTCGTGGAATCAGTTTATGTCCTTAATAAGCAATTATAAAAGAAATAATCAACATCATTTAAGCAGCTTAAATTTGATTGTAATCGGCTTTAGCCATTTTTTTATTCAAGCAAAATTGTTCAATTAATTGTGAAATATTTTTTATATATTTTTTATGAATATATGTATGTGTAATGTATTTAATATAAATTAAATTTATTTACAAAATATTTTATTAGTAATTTTGTAAAATGTTTATATAATATTTAATATATTAAATGGAAATATGTTTTATTTTGGCATACTATTTAATTGAATTTATTATTTTATTTTATTTTATTTTATTTTTTTGTTTTTTTAATCTAAAATGTTGTGTTTAAATTTTTAATATTTTAAATGAAAATGTATTTTATTTTGGCTTACTTTTGAATTAAATTTGTCATTATTATTATTATTATTTTAAATCTAAATATATATTTAATATATAAAATATGTTTTAATTCATTTAATGGAAATATATTCTATTTTGGTTTAGTTTTGAATTGAATTTATTATTATTATTATTTTATTAATATATTTTTAATATATTAAATATATTTTAATATATTTAATGGCAATCTATTTTATTTCGGCTTATTTTTGAATTGAATTTTTATTATTATTATTATTATTATTATTATTATTATTATTATTATTATTATTATTATTTATATATTTATTTATTTTTATTTATTTATTTTTTTTTTGTTAAGTGTAAAATGTTGTGCTTAACTTTTTATTTAAAATATAAAATGATATATAAAATACGGAAATAAATTTTTAATTTTTAATTTAAGTTGAATTTTAATTTTTTATATGAATTTTTCATTTGTATTTAGTTATTTTATTTTATTTAGAATGTGTAAAATAAATATTAAAAATAATCATTTTTATTTTTTATTTTAATATGTTTTATTTATAAAATTAATTAAATAAATAAAAGCTTACAAATTCTTCCAATATATATATATATATATATATATATATATATATATATTTTTTTTTTTAATCTTCTTCTCTCTGCACTGCTTCAGTCAGGCAATGCGAAAATACAGCAACAACAACAAAAACAACAAGAATATCTAATTACAACTGCAAGAGATTTTTTTTTTATTTTTTTTATTTTACACTTAAGCATACTCGTTCAGATTTTAACCTCTCATTTCTGTTGGCTTGGGTTGGGTTACGCACTTAAGCGTCGGTCTTATCATTGTTAACCCCAATAAAAAGAAGCAAATTAATGAAACATAAGTCAAACCGGCAGTCAAACAGCAAAACAAACATAAAATGCCAATCAAATGCGTATCTCGAATGAGATGGCAGGCGGAAAGAGGCAACGATCTGAAACGTTTGCCTCTTTGCCGGCCGCTTCCGTCCCCCTTTTGACGCTCCCCCTCTTCATAGCGTCCACTTCAAAGGCGTCGCAACGTTGCACAGTCAATTTGCGTTCGAGATTTATAACCTGGCACAATGCGCCGGCAACAGCAGTAGAGTTCACTCTGCCCCTCTCCCTCTCTCTCTCTCTCACTCTCTCTCTCTCTCTTTTGGTTGAGCCTGTTAACGCTTCACTGACGACGTGTCCTTGAAATGGGCTCCGTCAAGCGGACTGGGCCGGTTTTTGGTTCGGTTCGGTTTGGTTTGGTTCGGTTCGGCTCGGTTCGATTTGGAGCTGCTCAGCTAGGCGCATGCCATAAATATTTTTTGCTCGATCAAGTGTACTAATTTAATGTGTTGCCTCAGCTATATGCGAATCGATGACTCGACTGACTTGACTCGGGCGCTATCAACGCTGGCAGGACATTCAAAACAAGATTTATGACAGGCGTGCGCCGGCTCTGTCGAGGTTGGGGCAAGTTGTAACTTTGTCAGCGGGTAGACGGGCGAACAACAACAACAATAAAATGAAATCAACGTTACGAAACAAGAGAAATGACAACGTTGCTAAATGGTCTTATCTCAGGCAGTCCAACACAGGACACGGACAAGGACGAGCTCCGCCCACTGGCGGCAGTGCCGTGCGAAACTTTTTTGATTGTCTGCGCTAGAAAAATGAAACTCAACTTGAGCATTTTTAGGTCACAAATTTGATTAATGTTATGCCATTGTGACTGACGGCTATTAGAAGACCGGGGCGCATGTGTCGAGGGTCGTGATTTGATGCAGCGATTTATATTCCATCCAATAGCAACAAGCGCTCAACACAATTCAATGCTTAAAACTCTATAATGGCCCAGGCCCTGAGTGATGTTGCTATGGATATTAATATTAATTACCCAAATGTCATAACTTCCATTGACTTGCGCTGAGTGTGAAGCTCACTTTATCAGCATGTAAAGAACATGATCTAAAAGTAATCAACAAATCAACTGCGAGCTTCTCTTGTATATGTTGGGTTTAGAGCTTGAATAGAAGAGAGGCTCAGAGAAAATTTTGACTACATGAGCGAAAATCTTAAAGGAATATGAATACTTGAAAATACTTTTTTTTTCATTTATTTTAGTAGGAAGCATTATAGCATCTTTCTACTCCATTATCTGCCTTGGATCACAGGATTACAATTATTTTTACAATAGTTTAATACTAACATTAAAATTGGACTGTGAAGGCTAGAGAACTGGCGTCTTCTTAGCCTTCTGTTGGGTTTGGAGGTTGGCAGCTTTTTTGCGAACCGGTTGGCGTGGACCTTCAGTTGATCATTATATCGACTAGAGTGGAAGAAGATTTGATCTTCCACAGTAGCCAGATTGAGGTCTCTGGGTAGACCTAGAAAGGCGTCTCTTCTTCATAAATCTAAATATATTAATAGTGTTAAAAATAGATTGAGCTGAGCAAAGTGTGAAGGTCAATTTATGCTTATGTAAATTGGAGACAAAATCCAAAAAGTAGCCAAAAAGTATCAAGAGAGATTCAATTCACATAGGTACTGCAGCTCAAAGTCCTCTCAGCCGTGGCACGCGCACTAGAAGAAGACTAAAACGAGAAGAGAGTCTTGATACGAACATTTTCTCATTCTTAGCGAATTCATAAGAGTTACCCATACCTCGTATCCTTAAAATATTTAATTAAATATCTAATATGTATTCTATGTTAAAATTAATTTAGCTTTTAGTAGCTTTAAAATTAACTTCCGTTTGGATTAAGTTGTAAATACATTTTTTAAATAAAAAAAATGCTTATGTAACAAAAAAGGTTCTTTAAGCATAGCTCGCATATAAGTACTCACTGATTCTCGATGTCTGCCAATAAGTTTCCTATACTCACACTCTTAGAAGCTCGTTCGCGATCGAAGAGCAAACGTTTTATTCCATTTTGTTTCGCTCTGTTCCTCAACTTAAACCAAAAAGTCTTTTGTGTATGTGTTGGTGAGCGAGAGTTGAGTTCGCTTAAGAAATCGATTGGGTTCGTGAATTGAGTGAAGATTGTTTGCATTAATTATTTGAGTCTTAGCTCACTGAAACTCATTATGAGAACGTCATTCTCTCTCACTCTCACTCTCTCGCTCTCACTCTCTCTATAAACGATGTTCGTTCGATGTACAAATAGTTTAACTCAATAGAAAATGAAAAGAACCAAAGTCTCTTGCCCAGAGTGAGATTGAATGAGTATAATTTTTCCTCTAGTTTTTTTTTTCGATCTCGAACAGAGCGTTAATAATGAAATGGTCAACTGTTATGTGTAAGCTAAATATGTATAAGTAAATACAATTTTTCCTGTAAGAGAGCAGTTAACGAATACAACTCCACATTTCATGAATTCAAAAACTAAACTCTAAACTCTTTGTTCAAGCATGAACATGCCACATAAATATAAATATTAATAAAAATAGGCAATAGTCGATAGTCAGATACTTGACAAAACATCTGTGCACTTGTGTGCATGGAATAAATTTTATGCTTCCAGTGCCTGGAAGTATTTTTATGGTATACAAGCACTGGGATTTCAAGAAATAAACAGTTCAAATTTTGAATTCAAAGAGATCAGAGTTCAATTTTTGAATTCCGTAAATGTGGAGTTGTTTTCTTTTAACTCTCTAACACTCTTTCCATAAAATACAAGTGCTTATAGACCTTACAATAATTAAATAATATTATAAATTATATAGTATAATAATTACAATAATTTCTATGCACCCAGATGTTGTGTCAAGTGTCACTTGTACAGCGTTAAGGCGTTGTCTAGGCTCACGCTGCAGTTAAGGGATTATTTACATATTCATTACTTGGCGTCAGACTATTTATTGCCTTTTTTAAAAATATTTATGAATATAATATAATATATTTATATATAATTAAAATAAATAATATATTCCTAATATATCTAAAATAAAATATATATATAATTCTTATTATTATTATATAATAAATATTTTAAATATATTTATGAATATTATATAATATATATATATACATAATAAAATAAAAAAGAAAATTCCCTATGCTCATAGATACATAGACTTTTTGTATATCCAAGTAATCTTCTAATTCATATTTGTTCGCTCATCAACCCATCATCATTTTTATATATACCCAAATATATTTAGAGAATATCTTAACTAAGCTTCTTAGCTAGCTTTTGGCTTGCTTCAAGCTTTTCTCATTGTATTACAGTTCCTTTTTTTTTTGTTTTTTTGATAATTTTCTTTTGGCTCTAGCTTATACACAGAAAAAAAAAAAAACATTTCTTTTGCTCTTTCGGATTCTTTTTTCTTTTCTTTCTTTTTGCATATGCGCTGTCAACGTGAGAAAGTTTTTCTTTTTGTAGTTTTCTTAGGTTGTGCCTCGCATTGTATACATAGAGTAGGCAAAGCAAAGTTGACCAACTTGATAGCAGCTTGGGCTTACTGTGTTCCAGTGTTAATTATGTGTCCTGTGCAAGTAGTGCGCATTTGTCTTTATTATGGGTCGACTCGGCTGCCTGACTACCTGGCAAGGCAAGGCCATCTGCTTGTCGTCTTTATTATCATTGTTATGCTCTTGCTGTAGCTGTCGCTTGCTTGTTTTGCTTTTGTTTTTCTGCACTGACATTCACAAACAGACAACAAAGAGAGAGAGAGAGAGAGAGAGAGAGAGAGAGAGACTGAATGAGATGGCCGCCATAAGCACAAGCATCAGCCATAAGCAGCAGCATAACTTTCGTGATCCAACAATACATCATGTATGCAAAATGATGTATGCACGTAAATGGCAGCTGATGGTGGGCGTACGAGGATGAGGAACAAGTGTTGCGAATTAGGCCAAGGAGAAGCATTAATAAACGCATTTAGCGGCACATGTGGCGTATGCGCAACGCCAAAGAAAAGGCAACCAAATACACACACACACACAGACACAGACATAGATATATATATATATACATAAGCTTAGATAATGGCAAGCACAGGATGTTGATGCGGGCAACGCATGCAGGCTTATAATTTGCACGTCACAGCAGCAGCAGCCGTAACCCCCTCGTCGCTATATCCATTCTGTAACACTCTCCCAGAGCGCTATACTTATTATGTCACTGAGCTTGACATACTTTCCACTTAGGCTGCCTTCACTTGAATATATATATATATATATATATATATATATATGTGTGTGTGTGTGTGTCTGTGCCCTGTGCCGCCTGCCTTGCAAGTTTATCATTTGCAGTCTTAGTCTTATGCCTTCAACAACAACTAGCTAAAAGTCCTAGTGGTTGTAGTTGTAGTTGTTGACTCTCAAGTTTACTTGCACAGTTCTCTAGCGAGTGTGGGCGTGGCGCGACATTAGTCCTAATATGTCAGGCTCTTTACTTGCCTAGTTTTAAATCTGTTATCGCAGCAGTGTAGCGTGTCAGTCCCTGGGGTGACTTGGCCTTTTTGCATAGTTTTTAATGCACAGCTTAAGAACTTATGCTGGCATTTCTAGTTCAATACAGCTTAACAATAATAATCAATGTTTATTGGCCACGCCCCCCACATGCTGTGCATAATTAACGCATAAATTACAAATAGTGTGACGTTAATAATTCGGCGTTAATAGATTTTCCCACTTTTTCCGGTCATTTTCATTTGCTTGCTCGCAGCTGTGCGCCTGACTGCCTAAATTATCGATAATCAATGGATTTGGCTTTTATTGTTATTTAGCTGCCGCACACAAACACACACACACACACATATTGCTTATACGCCCCATTGTGTTGGGGCTTGTTTATTTGTATTAAAACACACACACACACACTCACACACACACTCATTTATTCATGCTTAATTGCATTTGCGATGGGTTCATTGTTTTATTAGCCGCTCACCTGTAGCTGGTTTATTTAATATATTTATTTATTTATTTATTTATTTATTTATTTTTGTTGCAACTGTTGCCAGAGTAAGAAACTTAATTAAAAATTGAACGCCTACACTCCATAGGGCAACAACTAGTTGTGTCCAATTATGTACGGATTGAGGCAAACCCTTTTCAAGCTGTTTTATTAAAATGCCCGGACACAGGCTCATTAAAAACAACTCAAGAGCCCATGTTCGACCGGGTCTCGGCTGTGTGTGTAAGCATTTAACTGCAAAATCATGCGACAAACTAGAAACCAACGACATGTGTGGGCGTGGCCTACAAACTGGCAAACAACTAATGAGACACATGCACAGAGGCCGGAGAAATGTCAGCAGAACTTATCATTGGGCATACGCCCCCCGCCCGTCGTAGAGCAAACAAATAGACATTAAAAAATAAAAAAAAAATAAGGAAAAAACTAAACGACAACAAGAACAACAATAATCAGTTGGAGAGCCTTAGCACAGACCCACAACGAATGGCACAAAATTGCAGAGGTTGACGTTTAATTTGCCACTTTTATTAACAGCGCTCATATTAGGGACTCATTTATCAGTCTGCCGCTTGCTCCAAAATAACAAATATAACAAAATGAAACACAACAACAACAACAACACATACATACATATATAAACAGCGGCCCCCCAATCCCAACATGAAACTGTGTAACAGTTGTGGGAATTATTTAATTTAGACACTGCGCCAGACCTCTTGCAATGCCGCTGGCCCACGGCCACAGTCGAGGCTTAGCTGCTGAAATGGTACAATGGGAAAAGTATTCAAGAAAATGTATTAGAAAATAAATACTAATAGTTATTTGATTATTATTATTTGCAAATTAAATATAAATATATAAAAATAAAAGCTTACTTATTATAAATAGTAATAGAAACATCAAGTTAATTCAAAAATATATTTTTTATATATAAATAAAGAAAATATATTTTTAAAATATATTTAAAAATATATATTTAGCTCGATTTTCATTACTTTCGATTCGCTTCTGGCTCAGAGCAAGGAAAATTATTTATATTAAATACTGCTAACTCTATTGATTTTCATTACTTTCTTTTTTTAATTTATTTATATTTATTTATATTATTTATATTAATTTATATTTAATACGGGGTGATCTATTTATACGAAGAACACAGTTTTTGTCTCATTAAAAATTTTAGTATACAAACATTTTTTTAGTTATTAAATGAATTATTTAAATTTATTAAATATTTTGAATTCTTACTTAAATCTTTATAAAAATACTTCTATTTATACGAAAAACTACGGCTCTGCTTTTGTTTTTTTTTTTTTTTATGTAATATACAAAAATATTTATAAAATATGAAATTAATTATGTAAATTGATTAAATATTTTGAATTTTTACTTTAAACTTTTTTAAATACTGCGATTTATATTTATATGAAAAAATCTACGGATCTGCTTTTGGCTCATTTAAAATTTTAAAAAATTAAGTTCATTTTAAATTATTAAATTAATTATGTGAATTGATAAAATATTTTGAATTCACACTTAAAACTTTATTGTCAAAGATTGGCACGAAATCAATCTGAAATAATTTACTCAAATTATTAATTAATAAATATAATAATTTTCTGATTTTATTTAGACTATACAGATATTTATTAGTTTATCTTTAAATTGATTCTATATTTGCCAATACTTTTTCAAGTAAATAAATAAGTAAATAATTTAATAAAAACTGATTTTAATGTTTTTAAATAGTTACTTTATTTAAGCATGTTTTAGCTGTGTAAAAAATTATATATACATATTTCTAATTCAAGTTATTTTACATAAATTTCGCTCGTGGCTCGAGATGTTTTTTTTTTATAGTCGAGATTATTGTTTAATATCCGACTATTTCGAGTAATCTACATATATTATTTAAATTTACATTATAGCTGCTCAACTGAAACCTAATATTAAATTAATTCGTATATAGATTTTAATTATACAAATATTTCGAGTAATCTACATATATATTATTTATTTTTATGTTATATATATTTCTTTTAAAAATTTTATATTATTATTTATTTTTAAATTTTAGCTGCTCAACTCAAGCCTAATTCAATTTTAAGTAAATATTTATATAAATTTAAATAATTTAATAAATAAAATAAATAAACTTTATATTGTTATTATCCGAATATTTCGAGTAATATTTATATAATAAATATACTTGAGTTGTGTTTATATACTATTATGTTTAAGTTGAGCTACTATTTATACTTACATTATAGCTGCTCAAATTAAATATAATTTTAAATAAATATATATAGATTTATTAACCCGAATATTTTAGTAATCTTTATAAAATATTTATGCTTATAATTTAGCTGCTCAAATTAAATATAATTTTAAATAAATATATATAGATTTATTAACCCGAATATTTTAGTAATCTTTATAAGACATTTATGCTTACACTGTAGCTGCTCAAATTAAGTATAATTTTTTAATTTAATTTTAATATAAATTTTTAGATTTTTGTCGCCCATTGTACGCTCTGTTGAATATGTAACGCTGGATGGGGAACTGCTGTTTAACTGCCAAGTTTTTTTTTGCACTCTCATGCCGACGCCAACACCAGCATTGAGCAGAGCTGAACGGAACAGAATGTAACAGTTCGGAGTGCTCCTAAGCTATTGCTTTGGGCAGAGCTAGCTAAATTAATGACAATGACTGTGAGCGCACGAAAGGGAATGGAAATAGGAATGGGAATGGGAATGGGAATGGGAATGAGTACTGTTGGGCTGTTGTTGGGTTGCTGGGGGAATTGGAGGGCAGCGTCATGTATCCACTGATTGTTCTGGGCTGTTGCTGGCTGATGTTGGTGTTGCTACTTTGTTTTTGGTTCTTTCAGTTGTTACTTCTGTTGTATTTTAGCACTGACACATGACAGAGCATTTCATTTGTAGTGCGGCATGACAAGGAAGTCGGATCCAACACCGACTCGTAACATGGCCAAGTGCCGGGCATATCACTTTAGATTGCATTGCAAAAACGCAAAGCATTATGATAGCTGCTGTATATATGTGTGTGTATGTGTGGGTGCTATATTACTTTAGCAACAGCAAAAGTCTGCCAGATAAATTATAAGTAATTGTGTGGCTGGGAATTATGAAGTTATGAAGTGTCGGCATCACTTGCCCCACCCGCTATCAGCTATGACCTACTATGCGCCAGCTTAATTGAGTTCCGTGTTGCTGTTGCTGTTGCTGTTGCTGTTGCCGGGTCATGTGTTTAACCATTTAGCCAAGCATTAGAACGGCCATGCCACAAGCACTTGCCACATACACGCATCCTGCTTAAAGCGGTTAACGCGTCGCTTATAAGCACCGATTGCAATTCCAAGACCATTGCCAACACACAGAGACCAGCGCTATAGGCATATGTAATTGAGATGTGCGCACGTTCGCATACAGACACGCAGAGACGTACAGATAGACATTCATCACGGAAATCTGATGAGCCAAGTTTGTATTCAAGTGCATGTTGCCGGCTAATTTGCCTGACAGCCTCATAAATGGGTCGCGGTTGATCTAAGCCAATCTAATGTGCTTCTAATTCGACTCACGATTGCCGACTGCCGACTTCTGCAACGTTGTCTGGGCAATTGAGTTGTGGCTGAAATGTTTTAACAGCTAATCAACATTAGCACACACTTTAGCCCACACATATTACATTTCGATAGACATGCAAAGACCAAATTGAAATTATGGTGAAGTAAGAGATGCATGATTATGAATTAAATGAGCTGAGATTAATTGTCTTGGACATATAAATATAAATATAAATATAAATATAAATATAAATATAAATATAAATATAAATATAAATATAAATATAAATATAAATATAAATATAAATATAAATATAAATATAAATATAAATATAAATATAAATATAAATATAAATATAAATATAAATATAAATATAAATATAAATATAAATATAAATATAAATATAAATATAAATATAAATATAAATATAAATATAAATATAAATATAAATATAAATATAAATATAAATATAAATATAAATATAAATATAAATATAAATATAAATATAAATATAAATATAAATATAAATATAAATATAAATATAAATATAAATATAAATATAAATATAAATATAAATATAAATATAAATATAAATATAAATATAAATATAAATATAAATATAAATATAAATATAAATATAAATATAAATATAAATATAAATATAAATATAAATATAAATATAAATATAAATATAAATATAAATATAAATATAAATATAAATATAAATATAAATATAAATATAAATATAAATATAAATATAAATATAAATATAAATATAAATATTTAAAAAAATATAATATATAATTAATTAATTAATTATAATTAATTTATAAAATTAAATTCACATTCTTTCACTCAACAATTGTTGCATGCAACACCATTGAAATTCGTCTCGTTTTTTTTTTTTTAGTCAGGCAAAGTTACACATCGTAAACGGAGCACAACACATACTAAATAAAATATTTATGCGGCCTCAACTGCACAAGAGAGTATATATATATATATATATCTATTCAACTGTATACAAATGTGTGTGTGTGTGTGTGTGTGTGTGTGCACATATTTGCCATACATTACGCACACATTACGCGTTGTTGTTTGTATTTTGTTTTGTTTCATTTCATTCTCATTCTCTTTCCCTTTCTTTTTTACTTTTGTTTGCTCTGGCTGCCGGTGGTTTCTTTTCCTATTTTCTTCTGTACGAGTTTAACCCACCCAGAGGGAGAATGTTGCGGTCTGCTTTTTTATTATTTGATAAGGTGGAGGGGGGGGCGTGGATGGGTACAGCTGGAATAGCTGCATACTTTGCTGCGCATTTGGAAGGCAACGGCAGTTTTCTGGGGGCTTACGTATATATTTTTAATATATTAGCTAGCACAATATTATATTATCCGCATTTATATCTGTAGCCTTGTTTTTATATGTGCATGTAAATTTTATTTGTTTTTTACGAGCGCATAAATCAAAGAAAATTGTTTTTTATATGCTTATTTGAAAAATATGAAAAATATATGCGTTCCCTTTTCCCACACTTTTCTTCTTATTATTATTTTTTTTTTTAAGTATACTTCATATATAGTCGTAAGCGTACATATATAATTGGTTGGATCGACCTTTTTTGCTGCATTTTATTATTTTAATGGCATTCGGCAAAAGAGTTGCGCGCTGTGAACTTTGCGTTGATTTGTGCGAAAAACTGTTGTAAAATATTCAGACTACGGGCAGTTAATTAAAAAACATATTGTTATTATTGAATTTTTCGCAATCTGATATGTGGAATGCACTTGGCCAATTGGTAGTGTGATATAGACGTGGGCCACATCCCATCTCGACAAATATAAAATCAATGTATACAGAATGAAAAAAAAAAAATAATAATAATAATAATAATATTACACAGATATGAGAGCATACAAAACAAACGGCCTGGGGCTAAATTTTTTATTTCCAATTTGATGCCGTGCTTTGCTTTTTGCTGCTTCTTCATTTCCTTTTCTTTTTTTGTTTGGCGAAACTGATTTCATTAATTTCTAATGCTATCAAAAAATATATACGTCCAAGTGCCTCGAGCTGTATGCACAGCCAGAAAATACATCAATGAACATGAAACGGCAGTAACTCAAGCTCGTGAAAACAAAAATTATTTAATACATATATACCTTACACTTATATATATATATATATACTTTTTTCTATAGAATAAAAAGTATGTACATATATATGTCTGAACGACGCTATAAATATACACACAGCAAATGTCAGGCAGCTAAAAAAATAAAAAAAAGGCAGCTAAAGAAACGGACAAAAATTATTTCCAACAATAAAACAGAAAAAAAAAATTACAAAGCGCCTGGACTGAAGATGCAGATACAAAACAAAACAAAAAGCACAAAAAAAAAATAAAAATAAAAATAAATAAAAATAAAATAAGTCATCAGTAAAAAATAAAATGCGAAATAATATGAAACAAGAGACTTCTGATGAAATTTTCATTTGAAAATTCCTGGCGTAGCAATTAAGTCAAAATGCGGGCGCTGCCGGATCGGCATTTGTTGCGCTCTTGCTTCTTGCCTTCTTGGCTTTCTACCCCTCCCACTCCAGCCTCTATCAACAAAACAAAAAATTCATTAGAGAGCGTAATTTGTACATTTTAATAAGAAAAGGAAAAAAAAAATATTTAAAAAAAAATGAAATAAAGAAATGTTGGCTAATTTGTTAGCACTTTAATATGGGTTCAGTGGGTTTCGGTTCAGATTTGAGCTTGAGCTGAAGCTAAACTAGACAATATGTTTGCCAAAGAGTTTGGCAGCTCGCGTGCGCTTATATAATTATATCTACGTGCCTTTTCGGACTGGCATGGATTGGATTATCCATGGCTTCACCTTTTTGGCTGAGCATTTGTCGAGTCAGCAGCTGCAAACGCATTACCCGATGCCATTCACAGATAAAAGTAAAAGCAGCGACACGAAAAAAAAAAGAGAACATTGCTTCAATGAGTTGCTAACACACACACGCAGCGTGTGAGTCCTCCTTTTTTATGCAACAATTTTCAGTAACTGGCCAAAATCACAGGACGCCAAGCGTAATGGCCAAGAGGCGAGGCTGGGCTGGATGGCAGACCCGCATAAAAGGCACTCGAAATGCAGACAGGCCTGTAGACCGTTACCTCTTTAAGTATCTATAAAATGGGAATGTTTATAGAAAAAGCGCTTCACTGACTTGATTTGTGCATTAAAGATGTGTGTGTGTGTGTGTGTGTGTGTGTGTATGTGCCGATTTTTCACACACACACAGGCTTACCTGCCCCACGCCCCCTCTCTCTCTCTCTCAATCTCAACCTCTTGCTCACGCTCAAGCAGCCATCTAAATGCGCCCTTTTTAGCTTGACAACATAAAAAGACGCCAAGGCAGAGAGCTACATATACACATTTCCTGTTGGTACTTACCGAGTTTGCCCCTATACATAGACCAGACATAATGTCATGCGAAAGGGTAACACACTCACAATAGCCACTAAAAGTTGACAGTTAAGAGCTCTCGGGTAACAGCCATTGGCAACAGTCTATATGTTTTCCGAAAACTTTCAAACATTTTACTGCACTTTAACGCTGACTCTACTTATGCATATTAGTTTATGTCAAATGGATTATGCACTCTGGCAACTTTTTATGATTTATATAATAATGATTTATGTGGCTAAAAGATGCCGGCTTTATAGAATATAGTGTTGAGCATATGAGACTATGGGTTGATATGAAATGATATGTATATTAAAGAAAAGTTGAAAAAGCTTGTAGAAATCATAATATATAATTTACAATATATTTTATATATTTTATTTGCTTTGGTTTCTTAACTATTAATTGTCTACTGACATGATTATATATGTTTCATTAGCGTATCAAAACTAGAGAGAGATAAAAGCAAAAATATTATAATAATAAAATAAAATAAAATAATAATAAAATAAAAATTACCAAAATATATTTGAAACTGAAATAGTCTGCATTAACATAAATTCTAATAATTTCAAGAAAAATATTCCAAACTTGTCAATGTGAATATATAAAGAACTTAATAAGCAAATAATTAAATAAATAAATAAATAAATAAAAAAAATAAATAAATAAATAAAAAATAAATAAATAAATAAATAAAAAATAAATAAATAAATAAGTAAATAAATAAATAAAAAAAATTAAATAAATAAATAAAAAAAAAATAAATAAATAAATAAAAAATAAATAAATAAATAAATAAAAAATAAATAAATAAATAAATAAATAAAAAAAATAAATAAATAAAAAAATAAATAAATAAATAAAAAATAAATAAATAAAAAATAAATAAATAAAAAATAAATAAATAAATAAATAAGTAAATAAATTAATGAAAAAATAAATAAATAAATGACTAAAAAAATTAATAGTAATAATAATCAACCTTTGTCATTTTGTCAGGTTTTATAACGATACATAGTCGAGAGTCCAATTAATCTCTATTTGGTATTTGGTATTCATGATCTAAAGATACATATTTTCCAATGGTAAAATTAAGCTTAAAGGATATTAATATGTTTGCCTAAAAATAATAATGTTATTTAATGTGATTTCATAAGCAGTGGAACTGTTTTGGTATCATTTTTTAGTTTTTAAACATTATTAAATAATGCAAAAATATTTAAAAAATAAATTAATAAATTTTCGATTAGTTTAAGCAACACACTAACAACCTGCGTTTAACTTTTTGGTATATCCTCAATAGTTTAGATTTTATAGCCCCGCAAACTTTTTTAAAGGTGCTGGTTGAAATAAGCTCTGAACCTTTGTATTTACAATAGAATTAGGAGTAACTTACTATTCTGATAACATTATTAAATAAACTTTATTTTATATAAAAAAACTAAAGAAATAAAAATAAATATTTTAAATATTTAATAAAAGAAATTCTGAAATGATGCACATTCTCTTTTAATTTGATTTTAAGAAGAATGCAAAAGAAGTTCCATAGAATAAAATTAAAGCTTGATTAATATATATATATATATATATATATATATATATATATATATATATATATATATATATATATATATATAATATTAAATATATATATATATAATATATGACAATGCAATATATGTATATTACCAAACAAATATATAAACATGCTATAGAAAATCCATATAAACACAGCAATTAAGCTGAATCTGTTAAGAAGAAATTCATTCACAATATTATTTGGTTTTGCTTGTGTTTCTTCCATTCTCTTACTTCCCCAGTGGATTACGGGAATATTAAATTAAATACAAAAATAATTTGCTCAAAATCAGCTGGTATTGAGCAAATGATTTTTGTTTCTCAGCCTAGCCGAAAAAAGCACTTTCAATAATTGCCACTTTGGCGCACATTAAAGTCAACTTACCCCACGATTGACTACTGTAGGAGCGGGTGGTTGGGTGGGTGTGGCGGTCGATCGGGCGGGCCTACGGTCTGTACTACTTAATGCCACGCCCCCACCCCACTCGGACATCCTTACATAAGGCATAATCATTATCGTTACAGTTTATTGCACATTAAAAGTGCGCCAGGGCGGCCGCGACGTTCCCTTTACTTTTATGCCTTGGCCTGGCCAAAACACTTGGCAGCATTACATAAAGCAAATGGCTATAAAGCGAAACAAGCAGGGCGAATGTATATAGAGACGACAACGACGACAACGACGACGACGACGACGACTTGACCGTAATTGTCGCCATGTTCGCAGTCCTCTCAGCGTCTTTGTTCAAATTTACACATGAATAGTTGTATCAGGGAGCGACCGACCGTCCGACCGAGCGATGGACCGCCCGCCGGGCAACATTCAGTTTAAATTTAATTGAATTGTAGGCGAAATTTGGTCGAGTCCCTTCTTTGATTTCACGTTCAATTGTACTCGAAATTTTTATTCGAATTTTTTTATTTTTATTCTCATTTGATTTTTATTTCACATTTTTACTTGTGATTTTATGACGTGCCTTTTACGGCACGGCATACCGAAAATATGCCCACGGGCCCGTAGAATGCTAGACGAGCGTACCGTTAACAATTAGCGCGCCTTGCACTTGATTCAATATGATTTACTTGACATAAAGACATTTACGACTAGAGAAGTATTTGCCATTTACGGCTATAAATATTAACCTCTTAAAGGCGGCTTAAAGCCCTTCGTTTTTGTTTATGGCTCATGATTTTGGCATGATTATGCAAATGTTTGCACTTATTTGAGACAACATTTTTGCTGCTGCTCATTCCTAGATCTTGTTGCTTTTATTATTTTTATTTTTTTTCAAATATTGACAAGATTTTTATTTAAATTTTTATTGTCAGTTGTTGCCAATTTCTTGGCTTTGGCTTCAAATTCCAGCGCTGTCAACTGCTGGCTGGCCTTGCTGGCTCGCCCTCTAGCTGGCGCACATTTTTGCCAAATCAGCAAACGTTTCCATTGTCAACTGAGCTCGTCCTGCCACTCGTTTCGAGTATTTCTATATATATATATATTTTTTATTTTTTTGCTTCCATTTTTGTCCCAGCTCTGGAGCTGTCGACTTCGTCACTGAGCAATGCCACTAATATGAAAGCAAATTTGCATAATAATTTTTGCCAGATTTTCTTTTTTTCCTTTTTTTTTTGTCGTAGCTTGTGCATGCTGCATGTTAAAGTTGAAATTGTATTAGTTTTGTTTATTTTTATATTTTTTTTATTAAAGGAAGATTTGCTTTTTTTTAACACATTCCCTTTGCAGCTTGCATCTATTTCTGGCAGGATTTCTCTTAATTTACTCCCAGTGGTGCATGCCGATTGAATGGGTGTTCAATTGCATTTAATATAAGAAATAATTGTGTGAAAATGATGAATTTGTGTTTTAGTAATTGTCTCATGCTGAGATTTCAATTATTATCATAAAATTTGCTTGTTTTTTTTTTTTTTTATTTTGCATTTTGTATATTTAATATTTGTTTCTTGAGCCTATTCTTGGTTTTCATAATATTTTTAAACTTATTTCATTAACACGAAATTCATTTGATATTGAATAATCCTTTAAAAAAAAAAAACAATCCTTGGCTTCAACAATATATTTATATATATTATTAAAACATGAAATTCCTGAGATATTGAATAATTTTTAAAAAGCCAATGCTTGGCTTCAACATAATTTTTTTTTAATGATTTTAAAATACCAATCCGTGGCTTCAACAGTATTTTTTTTTATTAATTTATTTTATTATTAGTAAATAAAAATAATAAATAAGCCAATGCTTCATATCATTTATATATATTTTATTTTTAACGCAAGAAACGCATTTGATATTGTATATTTCTTAAAAAAAAACCCAAGCCTTGGTTTCAACAATTTTTTTATGATGTTATCTACACATAAAATTCCATTGATAATTCTTAAAAATCTGCAAAAGTTGCCTCACTTGAAATGTTTTATGCCACACCAAATAAAAATAATTTTAATAATTTTCTTGTGAATTTTAGTTGATTATGGATTAAATTTACCTAAGAACTGATAAACTCAGCTGACAATACTATATAAGCATATTTTATTGAAATGCCTTACAATATTTTTCATGTTTCATTTATCTTTAAACCATTTTTCATGGTTTACTGGAGAAGAATTTCTTTTTACATTTTTACACTATCGTCCTTAATTGTCTAATTTGATTTATTATCCTCAGCAGCATTAGCACAGCTTAAATTTGAAATTGTAATTGAATTACTTTAAATAGGTTTATTAATAGAAATTCATTTGTTCATTGTCAGCTTGAGACATTGCCCGAGGGCAGCATTAGCAAATGTATTTATAGATGTCAAAGTATTTGAAAAAAAACAAAAATAGAAAATTAAATTTTGGTTTTAGGGCAAAACATTTGTACTTAAATGTAATTACATTTTTAATTATGTTTATTTACATGCGAGCGAGCTCCAAGCGTCAAATGCTTTTATTAATTGACATTTAATTGGTATTAACAAACCCAACGACTTCTTAAAATATATATCACATGCATCGATACTCAAGCTCATTTATTTGCACACCTTTTTTTTCCTGCTCTTCTGTTTTCTTTTTTTTTTTTTTTGCTATTTAGCTTTGCCTCTCTGCCCTGGCGTGCCAATAAAAATAATTGGCTATAAATGCGCTAAAAGTCAAAACAACGCCAAGTTGTGACTGCGCTGCAAAAGGCATTGCTTTTAATTAATGAAAGCTACAGAGCCGATTGCCACTTATGCCAGCTGAACCCACACACACACACACACACATACACACAAGCACACGCACACTATTAGCGATTGCCGTTAGTATTTTATGACTAAGCTTGACAGCTGTGAATGCCATCGAGTGTGCGCCACCTTTGCTTGCCCCCTTGTCGCAGTCGGCTTCAAGTGCGTTCAGTTATAATTTTATGTGCCATTAATTTGCCCCCGTAGACAAGTTTCACATAAACTCACACACACACACATGCATGCATATACACGTGTACAGTTTTAATGCATTTTTGGCATCTGTATGCGTGTGTGTGTATGTGTGTGTGTAAACTAATGAGCCTACTCTGCATTCTGTTTGTTCTTAGACTCTGTTGCCGTTGCTGTGGTTATGTCTGTAGGGCTAATGTTGACAAGCGCAAAGTTTGCTATTTATAGCAGCAACGTTGACACTTTTAATGGTCGCTTTGCTGCTGGCGCGCTCCGCAATTAACGTTGATTGCATTTTTATAGGTCTACGAGAAAGCAAATATACATATATATATATATAGATAGATATATACTTAAGCTGAATGGCCTACTTTTGCGGGCAAGTCTTTAACGTTTATAGCATTTGGTTTTGTCTTAACTTGAACAATGAGCTTAGCTTAGCTTAACTTCAAATAATGCCAGTGCATTGCAAATTTCCAAATAAATTTAATGAAATGAAATTGCAATATTTACATGCATTGTTATGCAATTTGAAATACGATTTATCTGCTCTGGTAATTAATTTCTGTTATTGATACCCATTGAGAGAGAGAGAGAGAGAGAGAGAGAGGGATTAAGTAGCTTAGGCTAAGTGCGAATTTATTTTATTTATCAATTCTATTCTGTCTATTGCATTGCATTAAAGCTGTTGCATTGTAGCAAGTGAAAGAGCAGGATGCAGTTTCCTGAAGTTGCATTCGCTCACTCTCATTATGCTTGCCTTTGTATAATATAATAAAGCTCTCTCTTAAGATTTAGAAACAAGAGACGTTTGGTTAGCTTATTCATGCTCAATGTGATTAGGTCAGACAATTGAAGCAACGAGTTGGAGTTATCTCTTATAGTATGGTTCACTCTTTAGTATAGTTGACAGAGCTGCGCTACAGAATTTAAGTAAACAAAAGATTAAAAAACCAAAAAGGATTAAAAATAAATAAATAAATAATAATAATAATAATAATAATAATATACACATATATCTTCTTTTTTAAAATATTAATATTTTTATTTTTATTTTATATATCTATTTTTGTTAGAAGCTGCTACACAAAACAGTAATAAAAGATTAAAAAAAAGGAAATAATATCTATATAAATATCTTTTTTTTTTTAAATATTAATATCTTTCTTAAATGTTTTATTTTATATTGCTGTTTTTGTTAGAAGCTTCCAAAAAAGCAATAAAAATTAAAAAAAAAAAAAAAAAAGGAAAAAATATCTATATAAATATCTTCTTATTAAAATATTAATATCTTTTTTATTTAATTTTTTGGGAGCTGCTAGAAAAACAGCAATAAAAATTAAAATTAAAAAAGAAGGAAAATTATTTATATAAATATCTTCTTTTTTTTTAAATATTAATATATTTTTAATTTAATTTTTTAAAAGCTACTACAAGAAACAGTAATACAAAATTTAAAAAAAGATATTTTTATATATATATATTTGTTTGTTTGTTAGCTCTATAACTTTATTAACCAATAATTAAAATTAAAATAAAAAATAAACTAACTGCATTTAAGAGCATTGAATTTTTTTATGCTAAATAGAGAAATAACAATTCTATTAATAAAAATAAAATTTGATTTTCAAGTGCACATCTTTCATACAGACTTTTAGATTAGAAGTTGTTACTATTTTTATTTTATTTCGAATGCATTCCTGCAGCCTGAATATAAAATGAATAATAAAAAATATTGAGAAATAATGCAATCATAGCCAAACATATTTAAATTTATGAAAACAAAAATGTATTTGCTTTTTAAATATGCAACTTTAAATAATTGTGCTACATATGAATTTTTTAAATATATTCATTTGTCATTTTTATTATTATTATTTCTTTTTTTTTCATTTATACTGCTTAATTTCGAGTTGCAGTTGCAAGCCTCATAAAGTTGCATAAACACACACAACACTTGGCTCACACTACTTTATGCATATGTGCACAATAAAATTCATATGTGTTAAGGAAGTCTCTCTCTTCCATTCTCTCTCTCTCTCTCTCTCTCTCTCTCTCCCATTCTCTCTCTGTTTCTCTGTTTTGTGTGCATAAAGTTTACTCCGCTTGCTTATCGTTTCGAGGTCCGAGTAGATAGACACTAGTGACTGCTGCCTGCTGGCTGGTGTCTGTGGCTCTTCAAAATTTACGAGCCACAAGTTGAACTGTTCGAGCTTGAGTCTTAAATCGAGTGCAGCTCATATTTTGCATTATTTAAGCGGCACAGGCAGAAAATCAATTCCACATCGATACACTGACATAGACAATACCAAATGATTGGCTGTCGACTCAGCAGAAATTTCGAAATATACTAGCAGAACGATTGATTTTTGGGAGCCATTTGTGTGTGTTGTTTTTGTAGCTGGTCAATTTACGTTCAGAATTGCGTTTAGGCTGAGTGAAAATCTCTAATTAGCTAATTGCTATAATTAAATGCTTTGCTAATGTTGCCATTTCGTTTAGTCAAATGCAAAGATAATGTAAATTGCGTCAGGCCAGCACACTGAGTGCTGCTCGTGTGTGTGTGTGTGTGTATGTGTGTGTGTGTCATCATCATTGGGCATCATTATTGCGGTCGATGGCAATGCCAGCCTAATGCCTAATGGCAAATCGAACATATTTGCATATGAAATGAGCGAGAAATCGAAACATGGCGGCAGTCTGGCACGAGCCGAATCAAAAAAGCAAGCGTAACGATTTCCGGTTTAGATGACAGTCAGTGTATATATATATATATATGTGTGTGTGTGCGTGTGTGTGTGTGTGTGTGACCGAGAGAGATAAGTCGTATGTGACTACGTTTTGGTTAGCATGCAAACGAAATTTTATTTGGCTTTTGATAATAAACGCTTATGCTCATCATAAATAAGCCTCAGATTTATTTCATCAGTCCACTGACTTTTCAATTAAACCAAGCAAACATAGTAACAACAGTGTGTGATATGAGCGACTGGATGTGAGCATTTTTACTCAGCTTAAAGTCGAGAGTGAAATTCAAGCATAATACAAGCAAATTAGAAAGTCCGAGGCTGGCAGAAACCTTTGCGACGGGCTTAATTACAAAATCAACGACGGCTGCCAAATGCAAGCGAAAATACTTTACAAATTTTAATAACTTTGTTTGTCCGGGCAACAAGATGAAATTGCCGAGCCTAAGAAATGCAAATTAGTTTGCAAGTGATTTAAATAAGATACAAAAAGTGACGAGGGACAAGCAATAGAGACAGACAGAGAGAAAGAGAGAGTGAGAGAGAGAGTGAGAAAGAGTGAGAGAGAGTGAGAAAGAGTGAGAGATGTGTCCAGAAAAAGGGCTGCGAAAAGAACTTTTTATTTTTTTCGTTGCGGCTCGGAAAACAAAATTATGCTTAATGTTAGAAAAAGTTAATTCAAAATTAAAAAACAACGAAATGTTGGCCGTATAATTGCATAATTTATAATTAACATAAAATGAATATATATTAAATAATAGATTCATCAAAAAAATAAAATAATAAAAAAAATAAATACTTTAATAATAAAACTCATCAACAATTTGTAAGCACTTGAAATCCAATAGGCATTAGCTTGGCAGCTTAAACGTGAAGAAAAGTTAAGGAAATATTCTTTTAATTGATATTTATATTCACATCTTTTTTAAATTAGACTCTCACGCTTTAAGCGCCGCCCACAGGCAAAGGGCAAATTGCATTAATGAAACGGCAAGCGAAATTTAAGAGTGAGCCCAAAAATAACACAAGCAAAAATGCCAAGTAAAAGGAAATTGTTAAGAGCAAAGAGTCGGAAAATAAGCCAAGCCCAGAAAACATAACTCAAAAAAAAAAAAAAAAACTGGCGCCGGGGCACAAATCTAAAAGCGTTAAGAAAAAAATACGAAAAAAAAAACAAAGGAGAAACCCTTAAAACTAAGCGCTGAAAAAAAAAAAAAAAAAAAAACGAACAAAAAAAATTAGCATAAAAAAAGGATTTGCGCGCTAATTTCACTTTAATGTAAACGCGGCGACTGCGTTGAAGATGACGTCGCCGCCATTACATCACTTTTATCTCAGCCTGTGGCCTTGTGGCTCGTCATGGCCCTGGCTCTGCCTGGCTCTCTGGTCCCACTGTTTGTGTGCCTTTTTGTCTTTTATTTATAGCATTATGAGTGGCACTAAGTAAAAGATCGCCGCATTTTTCTTTGCCTTTCCACTTGCCACTTGCCATTTTCCGGCATCTTTAGCTTTAGCTTTAGCTCCGGCTCCAGCTTCGTCTAGCGCTTTAGTTCCGGCTCCAGCATTGGGTTTGGCTTTGGCTTTGGCTTCGGCTTTGGCCTGCCCCAATAACAAAGTGCTAATGCCCCACGCTAATTATGCATCATTTGTAAGACTGTTCGCTGTTGTTGTTGATTTTTTTTTTTGTTTTCTTTCTTTTTCCTTTATTTTCCATTCTTATTCTCGATTATTTTTTTTTTGTTATCCATTTTGTTGTTGTCACAGCTCATCATGCTTTTCCCTATTGTTGTGCTGCTTTCAGGTCCGCCCGTACTCTCCGAATCCATAATTGGCACAATGGGACGGCTGCCCTGCAATGTGACCCCGCCCATTTACGAGGATCGTGTGGCTCTGGTCATTTGGTATAAAGTCGGACTCAAAACGCCCATCTATAGGTAAGTTAAAGCAAAAGTCGTTTGAAGTGCATTAAACTCTTTTCTCTTTAAGGCTTAAGATTTGTTTTTTTTTTTTAATTGAATTAAAAACTGAATTACAATTTAAAGCTGTAAATATTTGAAATGAAAAGAAATGAAATAGTTGAAATTGTGTATTCAAAATTATTAGCTAAGAAATTTATAAATATTTTTACATTTATTTATTATTTTTTATTTATTTATTTATACATATATTTTATTAATTAGTTATTAAATTAATTAATATATATTTCAAGCTACAAATATATTTAATGAAAAGAAATTGCATAGTCTAAAATTAAATTAAATTTACAAATATTTTTATATAAAAGAAATAATTTAAATTATTTCTTAAAAATTATTACCTATGAAATTTACAAATATTTTTTTTTTATTTATTTCTTTATTTATTTACTTTTATATTAATTATTAATCATGTATATTCAAAGTAGTAAATATTTTCAATGAAAAGAGATAAAATAATCTAAATATTTTATTTAAATTATTAGCTATGAAATTTACAAATATTTTTACATATTTTTTTTTTTTTAATTTATAAACTTAATTCATATCAGTTTAATACTATAAATACTTTAAATGAAAAGAAATAAAATAATCTAAATTTATGATTAAAAATTGTTAGTTAGAAATATTTTTATATTTAATTTCTAAATATTTGTTAACTGAATTCATAACAATTTAAAGCTGCAAATATATGGAATGAAAAGATATAAAATAATTTCAAATTTTTACTAAAAATGATTAATCATTTATTTAAAGCTGAAAATATTTTTAATAAAAGAAAATGAAAATAATATAATTTGAATAAAAATTTACAAGCAATGAAATTTAAAAATTGTTTACATTTATTTTTGGTATAATAATTAACTGAATTCATAACAATTCAAATCTGAAAATATTTTTAATGAGAAAGAGATCAAATAATCTCAATTTTTGCTTAAAATTATTAGCTATATAATTTACAAATATTTACTTAATGACAGATAAGCATTTGTACCCTAATTAAATTAAATTCTCACAAATTATTATAATTAAATAAAATTCTCACACATTATTCTGTTTTATAAAAGCTTAGATAACCAACATGTATCGATTTTGCTGACTAAAATCTAAAAATAAAATTTTCTTAAAATTCCTTGCTTTCTCTTCACATTTATTGATAACTAGCTAAATGGTTACATTTCATGTTTGTGACAATGAGTGCTTGCCCCTTATCAAGAATCAATCGACTACATTTTTCCAACCTTCAGGCAGCTGTGTCAAATGCAGAGACTTCACTCCAAGCTGTGTTTAGACCACAAATATTTTGTAGAGCGCACAGACATAGACACGCGCTACATATGGAGGTCCATAAATAAGCAAAATTGATTACCACAGACAACTTTTGCGTGCTGAGGCCGCTCAACCCACTCAGACAGACAAACAGAAAGACAGAGACAGAGACAGAGAGAGAAAGAGAGAGGGGGACAGAATGGAATGGAATCTGCACATGTCAGTTTGGTGTTTCTTTGCTGATGTAGGTGACTGAGTTGAGTGGTGTTTGGAGTGTGGAGCGGGGAGCGTGGAGCGGACGGAGCGGCAGTTTTTCATTTTGATTTAATGCCTGCTAATTAAGCAATTTTTTTGCATATTTTGGGGAGCTGCTCAACTGCAGCCATTAAATTAGCATAACTAGAAAATTATACACAGACATCTCAGGCTAGCCACTAAATTGAGTAAAGTTTTCGAGCAGCGAGCTGAAGAAGCTGAATTCTAACCCTCAAGGTTACATTTACAGCGAGAGAGAGAGAAAAACTTTTTCAATTATTCATGTCGAACATTATGGCATTGTACTTAGTTGATGGCAAAGAGACTTTTGCTTCTTGTATCTTATAGATACGTGTGCATACATCAAAGAAGCCAAACTTTAATTGGATTTGTTAGACTCGCACTCGTATGTGTGTGTGTGTGTCTGTGTGTGTGTTCGTATTCATGTATGTCTGTCTCCGTGTGTCGAGACACGAACAGAGACGCTGATTAGCTGATTGCCAGTTGAGGCGACTGCGACTGTGACTGCCTAGCTGGCTGGCAGTGAACGGCATTGACATGCGGCTGAAACTAATTGAACTTCAGCACTTCAAGGACTTGCAAATGACTAGAGCGAAAATAGTAATTAGCGTTGCGTAACGACAGTCAAGGCAAGCCAACTTGCAGGCCACGCTTCAACTCTTGTTTGTAATTAAAAACCACTCAGCAAGTAAATTAATCATAAAACGAAACTTGCCATTGCCATTGCCCAATCCAATTGCCAATTCCTGCTTCCTTTTTTTTTCATGTTGTTCTTTTCGCTTCTGCTGAACTCAGAGTCGAAAAATTTAATTTACTCTTACCTTCCTTTCACAATGACTCTTCATGCTGTCTGCCATTTCAATTTTCCATAGCTGGACTCGAGCTCGTAGCACTATTTTATTTTACAACCAACTGACATGTGAGCTGCATATGGCATATGCCTCATGCTGCATGCTGCATGCTTCATGCTCTGCCTTTGCTTTTTGCTCCTTGCCTCATTATGCCTGACTACACTGCGTATTGCATAACTGCGCCACATGTCTGCGAATCAAAACTGAAATGCAATAAAATACAGACAAACGCTGACAGGCTGTCAATCAATGCATAGATTGCTGTTGGTTTAATAACCAGAATGTGTTTTAAGATATCTTCGGGCCACAGTTACACAACTGATATTTTTAATTATAAAGACTTCAATTTCTGTGTGAACATGCCAGAGATTATTTATATTACATAAATTAAACTGATGCTGCTATAATTTCATATAGTGCAGTCGATGAATTTAATACTCGACAAATCTTCTATTAATTTATTGATTTATCTGCAAACTTTTTGAAAACTTTACTTAATAATGTTCCAGCTTTATTGACCCAACAAGCTTATAAAAATAATAATAAATAATAAATAAATAATAATAAATAAAATAATAAAAATAGGATAACAAAATATTCTTAAACTATTCATTAATTTCAGTTCAGTAAAATTTAATTTTTTGAGATTAAATTATTTATTAAGCTTATAAAGCCTATAAGAAAACAACTCTCGTCATATTTTATCTAAATGTGAAATATTTGTTATATCCTTTACGATCTACTCTTCATAGTCTATTGTCTATAGTTAATCTTCTTATAATAAAATAAATTGGAGTTTTAGCATTGTCTCAACAAATATATTTCATATTTGAAAAATCAGCTACCGCAAATAAGAGTTATGATTTTTTTTTTAAATCAAGCACAAAAAAAAAATAAACAGGAAGAGTGGGATAAAAATGCATAGAAAATTTTTTACAGCGAATTAAAAAAAAAGAATAAACCTATTTGCAATTAATTCAAATTTTTTTAATTATTAAATTGATTTTTATGATAAAAATAAAAAAAAATTGTTACAAATCAATTTTTATATAAAAATCAAATCATAACTTTGATTTTATATTTTTATTATAAAAATAAAAAATACAATATAATTATTATTTCTTAATTTTTTAAAATAAAAATAATAATCGTTCCGGTCCCTGTTAAGTATACAATTATATAAATGTATATCATATATAAATTATCAGATTGCAAAAAAAATTATCTTTAAATTTTTATAAGTATTAATTATACTTTATTTATTCAAAATTATTATTTTATTTTTTATATCAAAATTACTAGTAGAATTTTTTTTTAATTTTTAGCAACTTTGTTTCTGAAAATAGTAATGCGAATAATTTAAAACAAATTTAAGAGACATACATAACATTAAAAAAGAAAATTTAATATTAAATTTAGCATACACAAAAAAATGTATGAAATTAAAAATATTTGTTTACATTTAATTAAAAAGTAAAAAATTAAATCAAAATTGTAAGAATTTATAATCATTATAATAGAAAAAAGTCTCTGATTCTCTCTTGAATATACAAAATTCACTTTAATCGGAAATTTCTAATACTAAATATATTTATTGATATTTAATTAAAAAGTACAAAATTAAATAAAATTTGTATGAACCTATAATAATTACAATATCAAAAAGTCTCTGACCTCTTGATAATGTAAAACTCAGTTCAATATGTATCGGAAAATGTTGATATTTATATACATAAATATAAAACTTTCCAATATTACGTCAGCCACGTGCTGCTGACCCCAGAGTTCAGTTCAGCGTCAGGCAAGGCAAATAACAAACAAAGTTAACATCGATACAAAATCTGTTATTCAACTTTGAAAAAGTCAATGGCCCAAGATTTGACACGGCAGCTGCAAATGAAAATGAGAAAAAATCGAACAACTTTAAGTAAATTGACTGACCGCAGAAATGAGCTCAATATAGTAAACTTTTGGGCGCTGCTGCAAACCGCAAAAAGCGGAAAAAAAGAAGAAGAAGCAGAAGATGAAGAGAAAAAACGAATCGAGAATTAATCAATAATCTACAATTACAAACTAAAACAATAAATTACAGTAGACGGCTATGGCGCCCAGAGAGGGGTGCCAGGTGCACATTAAGTGAGATTATTAATTCATTCCAGAACCCAATTACACAGTTCGTAAAAGTTTTGCAGCTAGGTGAGGCAGCTTTAAAGTTTGTTGTTCTTCCGGCTAGAGAGGAAATTTCAATGCCCCTTGTTTCCTTCCTTTTTTCTTTACACTCTGATATATTTTGAACTTGTTTTCCTTTTGAATTTCTTTGCAGCGTGGATACACGCGACTCGAACTTTGCGCAGGGCACGCACTGGTCGGATGAAACGTATCGGGAGCGATTGTCCTTTCACGTGGAAGGACGTGCCGGCACACTGACCATCAAGTCAACCTCGGAGGACGACACGGGCGAGTACCGTTGTCGTGTCGACTTCCAAAAGAGCCCCACACGCAACTCCAAAGTGAATTTAACTGTCATAAGTAAGTATTGAGCACTCCCAGCATGCAGCAGCAGCAACAACAGCAGCAGCAACAGCAGCAACAGCAGCAGCAGCAGCAATTGCATTGACATTGTGCCATAATTGAGCAGCTAATTTGTTCAACCTACATATCCCAGCCACCACTCAGCTCTTGAACAAACACATTAGTTACTAAACAAGACGCCAACTGTATGCTCTGCCAAGTTTCTCTAGAAAATTTCCACGCTTCTTTCCACTTGCTCCTTTTGTTAGCCACACTTCTCACACAGCTTTAAATTTTTGCCAACTTGGCGAAAACTTTCCCATTTCTTCCTTTACCCACAATTTGGTCATGGAAAAAACAAACAAAAAATTCATGCAATTTCTGAATTGCATTTTTATATATTTAAATTGGTATTTACCACATTTTTATTGATGTGGGAATTTTAATATGTTTATTATTAAATATTATTTGTATTTTTGATTTTCAATTAAATATATATATTATAAATATAGCATAAATATTATTACATTTTTTTAATTTTTAATTAAATATATATTATAAATATTCATGAAAATTTTTATTGTAATTAAATATATATGTTGAAATAATATATCTAAAAATATTATATAATATTCATTTCATTCATTCATTATTTGAAATTTTTATTTTTATATTAATTATATATATACATTTTATATATATTATAAATATTCTTGAATTCTTGATTATTTCTTATATATATATATATATATATATATATATATAGATATACGAAATAATCAAGAATTCAAGAATATTTTTAATATATATTAAATATATATATTTCATAATTTATATAATAATAAAAAAAGAAAACAAATAATAATGAAATGAATATTATATATATATATATATATTATAACATATATATAATTAATAAATAATCAAAAATATAAAGAAATATTTTAAAAATATATATAAGAAATTATCAAGAATTCAAGAATATTTATAATATATATAAAACGTATCTTTATATTTTTTATTGTTTATTAATATATATAATTTTCATTTCATTTTTTCATTATTTGTTTTTTCTTATTTATTATTATATAAACTATTTATATTCTTTCAATTTTTATTATTGATTAAAATATATATTAAAATATTATTTATATACACATTAAAAATATAATTACATTAATTATATATTTATATACATATTTATTTTCAAGTGTTTATATAAATATATATAATCAAGGATTATATACGGTATTTAAAATAATCTAAATATATTTTCTTTTTATAACTTATAATAATTATTTCATACATAAATTTACATTTTATACAGTCTACAAAGAAAATCACTAAATAAGAGATCAAAATAAATTTTTTAAATTCAAGCAAATATCTAGAGAAATTCTTAAAATTAAATCAAATTAAATTAAAATTAAAATTAACTCAAATCACGTTTATCATCAAGTTAAATCCCTTCAACTGCCGCATTTACTGCTAATTTAAAACTATTTCTCTCAGTATACAATTTCGTCTTAAAAGAAAAAAATCCTCATAGTACATTCTAGATTCGTATCCAATCTAAATCTAAGCTTTAATCATTCATCAGTCAAACGTTCACTCAGGTAAAACTAATTTTTATATATTTATTTAGTCAATGTCTTGTTGGGATTACCTCTATTAGTCCTTCGACTATACGTGAAATGCTCTTTTACTTCTTATGCGCTGTAATCTTATCTCTAGTATAAGCATTTCCAAGGGCGTTTTGGCTGCTTTTAGTACCTGTGCGGTAACAGGTACAGCCACAGCTTGTAAATTCGCATTTAAATTTATATGCGAGTCCAAAGGCGTTTTTAGCTGAAATATACGACCAGGTCTTTTGGCTGGCAATAAGAAGAAGAAGAAGAAAGAGAAAAAAAATATTGTTGGTAAATAGTTGCCGTCTGCGTCAGCGTCGCCGTCGCCGTCGCCGTCGCCGTTGGCATCGAGGTCTGCGTCGCTGCTGCCAGATGAAGCGTTAAGCGGCATTGGCCAACGGGGCGTGGTTATGTTTTACAAACTTCTTGAGCATGTTCAGCATGCAGTACTGCTCCACCATCTGTCATTGTATGTGTGTGCGTGTGTGTGTGTGTGTGTGCGTGTGTGAATGTGCGTGTGTTTGTGACATGTGAAGCGTAAAACCATGGCTGGATTTAGAACTTTGTACGTCGGTTGGCAAAAACTTTAAAGAAGATACGAGTATTAGATTAAAAGTTGCCTCAGCCTTGGTTGGGTGGACAGTTTAGACAACTTGCGAGCGGTAACAAGCGAGCTGCGGGTCAACAGCGGCTGGGGCTAACAAGAAACTAACCGGTGCTGGACAGTGTAAGTCCACAGCGTAAGTCCTGAAAATGTTTTTTTTTTTTTTAATTTTTTTTTTTGCAAATTTTTGCTAGCAAATATGTTGAGCTAAGCTCTGGCCATTATGGTTAGGGCCAACCGATTTACCAGCTGCAAATGAAAATATTTTCTACTCGAATAATCGGAGCATGGCGCGTGCTTTACGGCCAAACAAGTCAAAACAGTGGCAAGTGGGCAAATAAAACAAGCGAATTTGCGAAAATTAAAAGTTTACTCAACACGTTGGTGAAAATTTACGGCTAAGAATATTTCACAGCACGACTTGGCCAAGCCAGGCCAGGCCAGGAGAGCATCGTAAAGCCATCTTTCAGCCCTTTTTACTCGTGGTCAGGTCGAAAAGAAAAAAATATACGAAAATAAAATAAAATAGAAAGCGCTGACTTTGAGTTGAACTTTGCAAGCTGCATGCGGCCCGACGTATAAAACCTGGCAGCCTGTCGAGCCAGCAGAGCAGAGCTCTTTAATATTTAGACAGCAGTTGCTGCTGAACGGCTTAGCCAGTAGAGATGTTTGCCATGCTTCGATAGCCAGAAATGTAATTTTGAAAAAAACCAAGAGAGAGAGAGAGAGAGAAATTAGTGAAAATTCAAGTAGAAATTAAAAAGAAAAAAAAATACTGTCCATTTTTAAATTGATATTGTTGCTGCTGCTGCTGCTGCTGCTAATCCATTCAACACATTCAATTACCGAAAAGTCTAGCTAGAACTAAACTATCATCTATTTATTTGTAACAGCACCGCCCGAGTCAATCATTATACTGGACAGCAAGGGTGCCACAATCAAGGATCATACGCTTGGGCCCTACAATGAGGGCTCCAGTGTGAACGTCACGTGCGTGGCCATTGGCGGTAAGTAACATACACACGTGCCTCAGCTCAGTCACGCAACAATCGGAGCAGGAGATGCAGGAGGCGTAGCAGCAGGAGACGTACTGTCCTGCCCTGTCCTGTCCTGTCTTCTATTTTGCCAAGTGTTTGACGCTGCTTCTGTGTGTGTCTGACAATTAAAACTGATGAGCATGAAAATGCTGGCAAAGATTTCGCATTTTATTTAATTTCACATTTGCTGAAATGCTGTCGACTGCACGAGCCAGCGGCCAACATACGAGGAGGAGCATCAACAATGCCCACACAAATTGCATTGAGAGCACTTGAAAATTGCTAAAAGCCAAACAAGACAACAAATGAAATAGCGAAAGGCACTTGTGCACACTCACACACACATACACTTCTTGCTCTTGTGTGAGCACATAAACAAACAGTCAAAGACAGCAGCCAAATCGCTGCGAGCAACTAAGCAGGAGGAGGAGCAGGAGGAGGATGAGGAGACAGGGCACAGCAAGCTCAAGTCGTAGCCGTATAACAAACATATCAGTTGCACACACACACACACACACACACACACACACATCTAGAAGATATCTGCTAGCATACTCTCCATTTGACCCGCTTCTTTTATACTGCGAGCAACCCGCACCTGCACTCAATAATTCTCTTCTATTCTGCTTTGTTGCAGGTCGACCACAGCCGAGGGTTACCTGGTGGCATGGCAATACACTGTTCAATAGCTCCGGCCTGGGACATCCGCTATCGGAGCGACGTGTGGGCAATGTGCTCACGCTGGCGAAGCTTAAGCGCAAGAATCTTCACATGCAGCTGACATGCCGGGCGGAGAACAATAATTTGACAACGCCAATTATCAGCAGCATCGTTCTCGACATGAACTGTAAGTTTCTCTGCTGCTGCTGTTGCTGCTGCTGCTGCTCTACCTACCCCGCTTTCCACTTAATTAATTAATTTTTTATCATTGTCTGCACTGCAGTGCGTCCTCTGATTGTCAAGCTGCAGGGTGAGAATCGTCCGCTTTCGGCGGAAAACTCTTATCAGCTCAGCTGCGTAGTCATCGGCTCACGTCCAGCGCCAACGGTTACCTGGTGGAAGGGCAGCACGCCCATGAAGAATACGCACGAAATCGTAAGTACCCAAGCGGAGCAGAGCACAACGAACCCCTTGAGACTCGCAAACTTGACTGAAAATTGACTTAACCTATGCGACTACAGAAGCACCTATAATTAGCAGCGATTTCAACTCGAACGTAAGAGTACTAAAAGCTTCTAGCACTTCACACTAAAACTTCATGTGCGAGAGAGCACTTCACAATGTTTGTCGAAACTATAAAAGAGTAAGCACTTTGGTAAAGTCAAGAATATGAGAAGGCATCTTAGCGTTGGAAAATGTAAAGTTCTAGATACAATTATAGAATTTAGCTTGAACTGCGAGACAACAGAGCAATAGAGTAAACTAATTATTTTTATATAAAATTTATTGAGTCATATAATAATTAATAAAAAAATTCTGAGAAAAAACTAAAATTAAAATAATTAAAAATACTTTCAATGAAAATTTAGATATTAAATATTTTAGCAAGCAATAAAAAAAATAATAATATTATGAATAAAAATAAAAGTTGTGCAGACACAATTTAAATAAAATAAAATATTTAAATCTTCGTTTAGCCAAAATATAAATTTGAATTTTTGATGTATAATCAAATTAAATTATATACATAAAAAATAATTATTAAAAAAAATTATGACCACCAAAAAATTATTTTTAACTTAGTTTAGCTTAAAAATATTTGTTGCATTTTAACTTTTATAAAATATTTCAAAAAATGATTGTAAAAAAATAAAATCTAGAAACAAAATTTGTTATTAAAAGGAAATATTTCAGAATATTTTCCTTATTTAAAAAGAAAAGAAAAGAAAAGAAATTAAAAAAATATATTATTTATATTATTATTATTATTATTATTATTATCTTATTATAATTATTATTATTATTATTATTATTATTATTATTATTATTATTATTATTATTATTATTATTATTATTATTATTATTATTATTATTATTATTATTAATATTATTATTATTATTATAATTATTATTATTATTTTTATTATGATTATTATTATTATTATTATTATTATTATTATTATTATACCACAAAAATAAGTTAAAAAGAAATTTTCTCATATATTAGTTTCAATAAAAATTTTAATTTTCGACATTTTAAGTTCTTCACAAAGTTTAATTTCTTACATTAAAGCATCAATTGCGATATATTTTTTATAATATATTATAAAATTTTTAGAAACAACATTTAAATATAAAGTAAATTTCATCACACTTAGTTAAGCTTTAGTATAAAGCATCAGGGCAGCCTAAGTGAAACATCTGAGCTCAACTATTATGTATGCCCCATAACAGCTTTGGATAGGGTGCGTACATTCAAATTTCAAAGCTGGGGGTTGTTAGCGCCCCCACCCTCGCGCAGAGTCAACCCTCTTTTTGGGGACATGCTTTGTGGTAATTGAAGTTACTTTAACGGCAGTCACGTAGCTGCCTTCAATTAAAACCAGGGACTGGTCTCAACAACTGTCCGTAGCACGTCGCTGAGGGGTTGTCCTGCCTCAGCTGCCCCTTTGTTTCGCTTGACAGCACACACACGCACACACACACACACACACAGAAAGAAAGAGAGAGTGAGAGAGAGTGAGAGAGAGACCATTAAAACTGTTTTGCTATTTCGTTGACTTTGCAGGCCAATCCGGATGGTAATATGACCACATCGGTGCTGACATTCACGCCCACCATTGACGATCGCGGAAAGTTTCTATCCTGTCGCGCCGAGCAGAGCATGATACCTGAGTCGGGCATGGAGGATGGCTGGAAATTGGACATCTATCGTAAGTTTCGTTTCGTTTACATTTCTTTTCAGCTGGTTGACTGGCTGACTGACTGGCTGACTGACTGGCTTATTAGCCAACATCAAAGTCACTACGGGTTGGCTTTTAAATGCTAATGCCGCAGCACAGGCGGCGTATACTTAATATTTAATGTGTTTGCCGCAACTTTTAATGAAAAGGAAAGCACAGAGCCACCTCAGCCGATATCGACTTTAAATACTTGCTGCAAAAGGCAGAGGCCATAATTTTTTTCTTTCCTTTTTTTTTCTGGCTGCTGTTGAATTTTTTGTTTTTTTTTTTTTTTTTTGTTTTATTTTCTTGCCGCTTTTTGTGTGCCAACTTGTGGCAAGTTTGGCAAATTAATTTCCAGCGGCGGCCGGCAAAACTTTGCGCCAAACTTGCGAAACTTTTTAACCCGCCGCAAACACCGCAAGCAGCGACGCCGACTGCGAAGCCATCTTTACGCTTTTACAGTTTTTCGACCTGTTTGCACAAAATTTAAATGGCAATCCAGCTCACAGCTGCCCCTCGCCCCCATCGCCAACACCACCACAGCCACTGCACCGCTTCCGTTTCCTGTTTGCCTTTGCCGTGCGCTTTGGTTGCTAACCTTTCAAAAATATATATATAAATATATATATATATATATATATATATTTCTTCTTCTTCTTTTTTTATTCATGATGCGCCGCACATTGTATTGAAAGTTGTGGTTCATTGGGCAACCCTTTGGGCTGGGCTGGGCTGAGGTGGACTGGACTGGACTGACTGCTCTTGTTTGCACAATTTGATAGATTGCTTAATAAGCTTAATTGATTCGCGCATTCCGCAGCCCAGTTTTGATTTAATTAAGTTCAGATTTTACTTGTTTAGGGCCACCCATACCAGGAAAAAAAATATATAAAAAAGAAGCAAAATACAAAACAAACAAATCTTCGCTGTCCATTTCGGCGCCACATTCGCCGCTTTCCATAGACAAGATACAAAATCCTCTCCCTGGTTCCTAACTAATTGCCGACAAGCACAAGCCCATGGAGGCGGGGCAATGAGTTTTCACAACTTAAATTGCCTAATTTGTGAGGCTTACAAAATAATTACACCTTTGTGTGCTACGCCGTATTTTATTTGTTTTACGCTTTTTATGATTTACTCGAGCCGTGGGCGTGGTGTGGCGCTTAAGTAATTTGCGCTTAGTTGCCCTGACAGCGAATCGTTTTAAGTGGTTTTTTGCATGTCTTATAAGCAATGGGTAAATCCAGCGAGCTTACAATTTCTGTGCCCATACAGATATACCCGTTGTCAGCCTGGAGCTGGGCACAAACTCACTGAATGCAACGCTGCGAGAGGGAGTCGATGTGTTCTTCGAGTGCAACATCAAGTCGAATCCGTGGATCTACAAAGTCAGCTGGCGACATAATGTGAGTATTAAGATTATGATTAAGATGAATTAAAAAAAACACTTGGTATATATGTATACATTAGCAATAATTATTGGCTGAAGACTCGATTAATTTGTATTAGTATTAAATAAATTTTTAAAAATGTAATTTAAAAATATTTTTTTAAAATAAATAAAATAAAATATATGGATAAAAATAAATATAAAAAATAAAAAAATGAATAATAATAAAAAAAAAATTATAAAATATATAGATAAAAATAAATATACAAAATACAAAAATAAATAAATGAATAATAATACATTTATAAGTATACATAACATTTAAGAAAAATTAAATAAATAATTGAAAGTTAATAAAAAATATACAAATAATAAAAAATCAATTTTTAATTTTAAAATTAAATAAATGAATAATAATAATGAAATTTATAAGCATAAATACATTTTTTTTGATGAAATAAACAATTGAAAATTATTAAAGAAATAAATTCAAGTAATAAAAATAAATTAATGAATAATAAGAAAATGTATAAGTATTAAAAAACTAAAAAAAAAAAAAAATTAATCATTTAAAGAAATAAATGCAAATAATAAAAATAAATTTTAAATATAAATTAATGAATAATAAATAAGTATAAATAGACTTTTTTAAATTAATAAATAATTGAAAATTAAGAAAGAAACAAATACAAATAATCGTCAAAAAATATACAAATATACAATATATTATAAGAGAATCAGCATTAAGTATAAGTTAAAGAAGCCAAAAAATTGGTAATTTTTACAAAATTTTTGTGTATTTTAAAAATACATAAAAATACTGAAATAGTCTCAGCATTAAAAATAGGTTAAAGTATCCAAAATCTATTATGTTCAATTTATTCGAAGCTATTTATTTTGCAAAACTCAAATTTATGCTGGCTTTATTACTTTAAAAAAGTCGTTCAACAGCAAATCCATTTATATATATAATATATATATAATGCCTATAAAAACACTTCAGCTGATATATAGAAAATAATATATCAATAATGTTGCAAAAAAAAAATTTATTTTAAAAATAATACTTCAAATGAAATATATTTTATTTAAAAGAAAACTTTGCAAACCTTAGAAATAAATTAGTTATTTAAATACTATTTAAAGGATTTATTTAATAATAATAAACAATAGCTAGCTGCAGCTGTAGAGAGCATTTGAATTAAAATCAATTAGCTTTTAGCTACAAATACAGGTTTCAATAGAAAACTCTTAAAGCGTTTACAAGTCTTCAGCTTTGCATAAAATATTCTATGTAATTACCGGAATACATATGTATATACAATGTGTTACATGCATAAATATAGCTAGATATACCATCAATATGGCTAATTCAATACAACGTCAATATTAATGCTTTGGCTTGGCTAAGCACTTGGCCTGCGGTCTGGCTTAAACATATATGCAGCAGCGTAGCGAAAAATTGAAGTCGTTTATTGTACGTTATTATTTTCATTATTCACTATACATAAATTACCTTGAGGCAACATAACAAATCGAAAAACGGCGCTCACACTCCAGCGCCACATAATTGTTGCATATTTTAGGGCGCTGAGCAAAAAAAAATATCTACACACACACACACACATACACATGAGCATACGCACAGCATATAGGAATTTATACAATTTATTATTGAATTATTTAGCTGTAAAAGCACTTAACAATTTATGCAGCCAGCGCTCTAAATTATGCAGCCACGCCCACCAAGCTCGCCCTGTTTGCCGCAAGCGAACTACGCCAGGCAACATGAAAGTGTTATTAGCCTCAAATTAAATTTATTTCAATACGCCAACCGTTATCATCAAATTGAATCTAACCCAATAAATTGTAAACCGAAAATAATTTTTTATTTTCAATTTGAACTCTCGTCTCATTTCGTTGCAGGGCGCCATACTGGAGAATAATCCCGCCGAGGGCATTGTCGTGGCCAATCAGAGTCTTGTGCTGCAGAATGCAAGCCGTGCCCGAACCGGCATCTACACCTGCGTTGGCAGCAATCGTGAGGGCGATGGCGAAAGCAATCCCGTACAGCTGGACATACGCTGTGAGTAGACTTGCAAAATAACCAAAATATATCTCTTGATATATATATATATATATATATATATATATATAATAAATGTATTTAGTTAAATTTATGTTGTTACATTGCTGAGATTGGTAAACAAATGCTGACAGCGACAACATGGCATCTGCTTTCATTAGCTCTGCAGCCAATTAACGTGCAACATGTTGCAAACAGAGAGGAGCTTGTCATAGAAAATATGCCAATAAAAGGCAAGCATACAATTGGTCAAATAAATATTAAATAACAAGATTGAAATTGATTAAATTTGAGAATTTTCAATGCCTGCTGAAAGAGAAATCAATGATAGCTGCAGTAAACGAGACAGAGAGAGAGAGAGAGGGAGAGAGAGAGCATGAGTGCTGCATAGATATTATGGTTTCGAAGACTTTTGAAAAAGTTGCCATCGTTTCCCATCGACTGTCGGCAGTCGAGTCTAGTTTGCCAGCTGCCAATTGTCAGTTTCAGTTGCCGCACAGCAAATTGAGCAGAACGTTGCAAACGTGCGCCTTTTGTTGCACAGTGTTGTCCGTAGCCATTTGAACACACACACACACACACACACACACGCATACAAACAAATTGAACTCAAGTTTCGCAATGTTTTGCTTTAATTATGCAAATGCCTTTGCCAATTTGCACAGACACGTACATTGAATGCTATTTCGAATCCACTTCACACTTCACTTCAACTTTTCAACTCCTTTTCCCATTCAGTTGCGCCCGTTTGCCGTGCCGGACAGCGTACCACATACAGTTCCGGACGGCATGAGACCGTTAAAGTTGCATGCGAAATCGATGCGAATCCCGCGGAGGCAACATACGTCTGGAAATTCAATGCAACGCAAGGCGAGACAGCTGATATACCCGCATCGCTGGTGGCCGTCGACCGTGGCCGCAGTGTGGCCCACTATACGCCCATGGTGGAGAACGTAAGTATGCCCAACTCACACTTTATGCTCACACTCTGAGCTGAGGTCACATAAATCACTACGTGGCCTCCTCCGCTGGGTGTCACATAATTTTCCAAACGAATTGCGGTTTTGAATTTTCAATTAAGGCCGAAAAGGTGTGTCGCCAACGCCGCATTGCATGCATAAATTAAGCCAACGAAATACCATTCCATTGTCACTCATGCCAGACTCCACACATACTAACGCTGTTGACTCTTTTATTTGGCATTCACAGGACTATGGAACGCTTCTGTGCTGGGCCAGCAACGAAATTGGCGATCAAAGCGAGCCCTGCGTGTACACAATAGCGCCAGCAGGTGAGTAACAGCCAGCAAAACATACAGGAAAGAAGCCAACTG
This sequence comes from Drosophila stalkeri, assembly GCA_035047405.1. NCBI lineage: Eukaryota > Metazoa > Arthropoda > Insecta > Diptera > Drosophilidae > Drosophila > Drosophila stalkeri. Next base: position 19,378,022 of record JAWNPR010000090.1, read on the forward strand.
ACGTGCCCGTGCCACCTGTGTGTGGCGCGTCCACGTGTTTGTCCCGTTGGTCTCATTTCCGCACAGCGGATTGCCACTGCGAGCGCTTACGAAACTTTAGATTTTAGGGTAGCTCGGATTATGTAACTATTTTGGGATCAGATTTTTATTTAACAGTTTCGAATGTTACGAGAATGGAAAAGATTTGGTTGATTTTTTATTTATTTATTTTTGGCATTTATTTATGCAAAAATAAACTGAAAAAATTAAATGCAAAATTCTCAAAAATTAAACGAATAGATATATAAATAGAAAGCAGTGTTAAAAATAAAAAATAAATACATAAAATGAATAAAAGTATTACAAAAATGAAAACTTTGCAAATATCGATTGGCAGTCATCAACTAAAATACATTTAGTTTTTTATTTCATTACCGATATAAAAAAAAATCTTAATTAATTACAAATTTTCACTCAATGCGAGCGGAAAATTTATACTAAAAATATAAATATAAATATTAATATATAAGAACTAATTCAAAAAAAAAGAAAGTAAAAATAAAAATCATAAAAACTAAAATATAAAAAAAAAATTAACAAAATAAATAAAATCCAAAAATAAAAAGTTAATTTATATATATAATAGATTAAATAAATAATAAAAAGTAAAATAAATAAAATTAATTATTAAAACAACTTTTTTTTTAAATAATAATTGAAATTTAATATTAATTGGTACACATATAAATACTAATAATAATCTAATATAATAATAATAATAATCATAAATAAATTAAAAGATACTTAAAAAAATACAAAAAAAAAAAAAACAATTAATTACCAAAATAGATAGCATGATAAATAAAAATAAATATTGATATATATATAATAAATTAAGTAAAATAAATAAATAATAAAAAGTAACATTTGATTAAAATTTTTTACTCAATTCGTGTGAAATAAGGAATAAATAAATGTTAAAATGTTTTAAAATAATTATTATGTAATATTAATTAATTTAATTTTTAATAAAATAAATTATTTATGCATAATTTTCATATATTGCAAAGCAAGTATTAAACAATAAATTATTAATAATGAAATAAACTCCCAGCTAAAGTAATTACACATATTTCATTTGATTTCTATTAATTAAAGCAACAAACTTTGCCATTAGAAATTTTCTCTGTTAATTTTTAAGAATTTAAACAGAAAATTGACCTTATTGGTATATATATTGAAGTGTTCTAGTCAAATATTTATTTATAGTTCGAGGTTTCTATTTCCTTGGAAAATCAAAAATTCCTAATCAGGTAAAATATATATGTATGTGTGCATTCCTCTATACAGCATACTTTGAATAATTATGGGTAATGTTCAGCTTCCTCACTCTGGTTCTACTAATGAACATTCCCTTTCATTGCCATAATTACATTTGTGGCTTCAACGTTTCACTTCAATAGAATTCACCTGGAATGGCAGAGTATATGAAGTTTCATAGCTGACATTCGCTCTACCAACTCCAACTGTTTGTTGCTATTTGTGTTTTTGTTTATGCTTAGCTTGGGTCGCAGGTGTCCCATTGTGGTGATTTGTTGATGACTTTGGCGCAGCTTGGCTGCTGTGGCTTATTGATTCTAAAGTCAGAATTTATGTAGTCTAGTATAGTTGGCAGTTGGCCGTTGGCAGTTGCAATAGCGTCAATCACGTCACACGTATAACTTTAGCAATTTGTTGCTTCAGTGCTAAGCTAAACAGAATAACAATATGAAGAAATAAAATTTTAAAAAATAAATTGTCTACTTGAACAGGCGAACCGGATCCATTGCTGAACTGCACGCTGCTCAATCAGACATCGTCCGGCTTTCAAATCGAATGCATTGAGGGCTTTGATGGTGGCCTGCCGCAGGACTTTATCATGGAGGTCTACATGAACGGAACGACGCGCTATCCCAAAATTTACAAATCAAAGTGAGTAGAGCGGAGAGTGGGGAGAGCAGAGTGGAGAGAGAAGAGTCTAAATCACACGCCTTGTGACTTTTGCATTACATAACATGAGTCAACGAGGCATGTGAAACGCATAGACACAGGACGCAATCCTTGCACTGTTCATTTATCGTATCTCGTTCTTCTTCTTTTTTTTTCTATTTTTTTTTTTTTTTTGTGTGTGGTTGCTGCCTGGAACATTCAAATATCGATTTGACGCGCATTACAGGAAGCCGTACTTCGAGGTGAGCGGCCTGCAGCCCGGCATGGGCTACAATGTCTTTCTCATAGCGCACAACAGCAAGGGACGCAGCAATGCGACTATATTGCAGGTCTACACTCTAAAGGATCCTGAGAAGCAAACGGGTGAGTCTGGGCAATGGCCAAAGAGGCACAAATTGGGTGATGCGTTGGAAGTGGATTATGGTAAAGGGAACGATGGTGTGAGGGGTTGAGTTGCTGGCACGAATGGGTTTGCAATTTCATGCATGTCCTGATATGTCCTGGCCGGCAATCGTTGCCTATAAATTAATTGCGGATGCTACAGTTACAGTTACAGCTACAGTTCCAGCTACAGTTCCTGCTGACACTCACTCACTGTGAGGCTGACTGATTTGATTTGTCATTTAATTTGCTTTAAGTTCTTTGCTTTCTCTAACATTTCTTTCTTACACTCTGGTTGCATGCTTTCAGTTCAAATAACATTTACCAGATCCTATCAAGCTTTTAAGCCACCAACAGCAACAACAGCTTCAACAGCCACATCAAAGGCAACAACAAGCGATTGCATATGCGACGAGGATGAGTTTATGGGCGTGGGCAAAGGGGCGTACGATGAAGGTAGTGGCTACTTTGAGCTTAAGATCTTCATTTAATACTTTTCTACACGCTTCAAGCACCAATTTCACACACAGCTCACAGCTCACACGCACACGTACACAAACACAAGTATATATATTTTTAATTATTTGCTTGAGCACCTTTTATAATTTTAATAATTAAATATTAGTTTTTTGCTTTGACACTTTTTTTCTGTTATTAAAAAAAATTATAAATATTATTTTATTACGAAAAAAAAAACATTAAATTAATTTTATTTTTTCTCTATATTTAATTTCGTAATTTTGAGTTTTTTTATAATTTATTTCAAGTGTTTCTAATTTTGAAATATTTCTGTTTAATTTTTTATATTGTTCTCTAATTTGTTTCAAATCATTTTATATTATTTTAATAATTAAATTTTAGTTCTTTACTTTCACACTTTTTTCTGATAAAAAAAAATTATTTTGAAAAAATGCATAATTCATTAAATGAATTTTTTTATTATTATTATTCCGTTTTTTTATATCAAATTTTTGATTTTTAATAGAATTTATTTTAAGTGTTTCTAATTTTGAAATATTTCTGTTGAATTGTATTTTTTAAATTTTATATTCTCTAGTTAATTTCAAAACATTGTTTATTATTTTAAATAATTTATTATTGGTTCTTTGCTTTGACACTTTTCTCTGTTATTAATTAAACAAATTATTAAAAATTTGTTTATTTAAATTTTAATTTTTTATAATTTTGAAATATTTCTGTTTTAGTCAACTTTTTCACATTTTTTATTCTCTTGTTTATTTCAAAACACTTTATTATTTAAATAATTAAATATTCTGTCTTTGCTTTTTTCTGTTATAAAAAAAATACAAATATTTTATTATCTAGAAATGTATAAGTTAAAAATGTATTTTATTTATTTATTTTTTTTTTTAATTTTTAATTTTATTCTAATTTTGAAAAATTTCTGTATAATTTAATATTTTATATTTTTATTCTCTTGTTTATTTTAGTTTTTTATTTGTCAAGATTTTGTTACCATTTAATTTGATTTTCTTTTGTTTGTTGTTTATCAATTTGATTTCAATAAATTTCATTATTTTATTTTCTATTTCACATCGTTTGACTTTTTCAATTTGATGTCTTACTTTGCATACGATTTGAATAAGTTTCTCTTGAAATGTGACTAACGAAGTTCGCACGATAAATCCGGACGCATTTTTGAACAACTGTTTCAAAGTTTGGGGTTTTTTTTTTTGAGGGGGGGGCTTTGGCTACTAAAAATGCTCGACATGCCGCCGCCGGCTGAGACAAAAATTAGCAACCTTAACACTGAGCGGCTTACAACGGACCACACACGTTCTGGACACACACACACACAAACATATACACACGTACAGAAGCCACCAACACACATGCAGCTCATTAAAGCGGCACTAAATTCCAAGCACGTGCAGCAGGAACTGGGAACGACAACGAAAAACAACAACAATGCGGACGGATACAGAGACCGAGACCGAGACCAGGAATGAGAGCAGGGTGACGGGTGACGGGTGCCGGGTGCCAGGGGGAGCCGACAACGGAACGTAGTTAGCAGCTCATAAAACAATGCAAAGAGGAGAGCAGCAGCAAAAAAAAAAAAAAAAGAAACGAATGAGAGGAACTGAGAGGAATAGCAAAAAATATGCGAGAATAAAGACAGGCAGAAAAATATGCAATGCATTCTCGTAAAATTATTGTAGCACGCGCTTATCCTGCGAATTTTCTCTTTTCCATTCTTTTTTTTCTCTCCCCCTCTCTCCCTGTCTCTCTCTCTCTCTCTCCCTCTTACTCTTTCAAATCCCGGCCATATGACGCAGACCAATCGCTGGCCAATGGGCCCCTCATCGAGGACATCCGGCCATTCCTTGGCATACTGGCTGGCATTGTGGGCAGTTTATTTCTGGTGGCACTCATCATCGTGGTCGTGGTGCGGGTGCGCGGCTCGTCGGGACGCGATCGCAATAATTACTCACATCCGGGCAACGGTAGCAGCAGCACAGCCAATGGCAATGGCAACCTCGGCATTCTCGGCAGCAACAACAATGGCAGCCTCGGCATCGGCACACTCGCACACAATGGTGGCCAATCAGTGCAGGATATGCATCGCATCGGCCGGGAGACGTGCCATGTGACGAGCAGCCTGGACAGCATTGATAAGAATCCGGACATAATACCACAAGGTGGGCACATCCTTCTATCATTATCAAACTTTTATGCAGCTCCTTCTGTTCCTCTCATTTAATTCTCTCTCTCTTACTCTCGGTCTCTCTCTGTCTCTCTCTCTTTGACCATTTTGCAGATGGACACGATGTGGATGACGAGTGGACAACAAAGGGCCACAATCGTGCCTATGCCACGGCAGCATTGGCCGAGCAGAACGCCGTGATTACCTCCACCACCTACGATCACATTATGCCCACGTATGCCGTGGTCGATAAAAAGTCTGGCCCGCCCACAGCCCATGGCCAGTATATACAATATAATACGCTTATACCCGTTAGCAAAATGGGCGCTTATGCCAATCAACAGCAACAGCAACAGCAGCAGCAACAGCAACAGCAGCAGCAGCAGCAACACCAGCTCCAACAGCAGCAACAACAGAAGGTGAGTTATGCCCGGCTGAGCCCTAATCCGCACTTAGCCGACAGTCAAACATTTAACCTTTTACAATATGGCCACGCTGGCAGCCATCTTAATTTATGGCCAGGTTGGCCGGGGCCAGGGCCAGGCCCAGCTGTTGGCCACAGATGAATCCACCTGCCGCCAGACGCCACCTGACCAAGCGAACTATGCGAACAAGCCACCCTCTCGAGCACCCTCAAGCCACTGCTCGCTGTTACCGTTCTTACTTTTCGCATATTTCGGGTTAAGTGGTTTTTATGGCCAGCAAGCAGTTCATTATTTAAGCCGCCATTCATGGGCGCTTTGTTGTTGCCAGACAAACGGATCACAGCAGACAGAGCTACACAGACAACAAATAGTTGTTGAATAGCCATCAATAAATTCAAGATTGAAATACTTTCTTTCTTTTTCGTATTCTCTTTTAAGCACTACAAATATTTCAGTGGAAAGTGTATTTGTATATAAGAGTGCTTACTCTGCTATCAATCAGAGTTCAATTAAAAATTAAAGTAGAAAACAAGCTATAAAATATATATATCTCGATATTTGTTGAGCTTGTGCTGCATATAAGCTATGAGAATATATTTTAACAAATTATAATACAAATATTTAAAAATATATATTATATGAGAAGGTTCTCTATATAAATAAAAAAAATAAAAATATATATATATTCATTTTAAATATATTTAAAAAATTAAAACAAATATTTAAAAATACATTTTTTAAAAATAAGCAAATATCTAAAACTGATGCGAAGTTTCTTAATATGAAATAAATAAATATATATATATTACAAGTTCTAAACATTAATTGTTACCTAAAAGAAAATGAAATAAAAATATAATAGTAATAAATAAATAAAAAATATACAAAGATAAGTTGGATTTATAAAATAAAACATTAGTTGTTATCTAACAAAAATTAAATAAAATAAATAAAAATAAAATAAATAAAAAAATAAAAAATATACAAAATTGAGTTAGATTTATAAAAAAAATAATAATATTAATACTATCAATTCGCGCATTCCAGCTGCATTTCTGGGTCTGCAGGCGCCTTGAAGATTAGCTACATGTGAAAAAAAAATAAATTTAGTTGAAAACATTTCTCATAAGTTTCATTTACTTTCCTGAAAAGCTAATTCTGTTGTCTTTATGTACATATGTGAGTGTATTTGTGTGGATAATATGAATAAATTTAAAATGCGCGACTGTGCATATTTCTGACTCTAATATTCATAAATTCTTACATTAAAAAAAAAATAAAAAAATAAAATATATAAAAAAAAATGGTTTTCCCCTTCAAATTCTAAATTCTTAATTTTCTTTGTGTTTATATTATATGAATATAATTAAATTGCTCGAAATAAATCTAGCCATTATAGAATGTCTTCTTAAATTCCCTAATTAATTACATTTAATAACAAAAAAATAAATAAAAATAAAAATAAAATAAAAATAGAATATTAAAAAATAATGTTTCCCTTTTAAATCAAGCTTAATTAAAAAATGTATAATGAAAATTTCTTTAATTTTCTTTGTGTTAATATAATTTTAATATAATTAACATGGTCTACCCACTTTTGACTCTAACTTAAAATAAATCAGCTCATTATTGTCTACATTCCTAAATTCCTAAATTAATTACAAGCTATAAAAAATAAAGTTTAAACAAAATAAATAATTTTCCGCTTAAAAAAAAAACTAAATATTCCATTACTTAATTTCCTTTGTGTTAATCAGTCAGCTCGGTAGCTAGGCAAACTGAAATTCTTTATAGAAATTCCTTAATCTGTTGCTAAATTAAATTAATTATATCAGCTTACCTTGACCTATGGCTATGATTCACCTTGTTATAGGCAACCAAACATTAAAAATAATCGCACATAATTTAAAAAGCGACAAACGAAATTTCTACTAAATCTTTGGCGCCAGCTATGCAATTTCATGGGCAACACCTACTACAAAACAGAGAAATATATATATACATATATGTTTTATCGTTTGGCTAGAATGCAAGCAAAAATCCGCCCAAAACACTCAGCAGACAAAATCGGTGAAGGTCGCGCAGATAAATAGAAAACAACGAGCAGGGGCGTGGCAATGGCAGCCGCAGTTGCTGCAGCAAAACCAACATAATTTGAAAATCATTTAAGTAGAAATTCCTCCCTGTGTGTGTTTGTGTGTGTGTGGGTGTATGCCTGCCACGCCCACTGGCAACAACAAGGACATGCCCGGCAGCAGCAGCAGCAGCAGCAGCAGCAGCTGTAGCAATATAAATTTCCCATTTGCGAATTTAATAAAAATAAGTTGCAGGCGGACAAGCGTCCAGACGAGCAAAAGCATCGCTAAGGAGCAAAGCTGCCAAAGGATGCGCGCACTTTCTGTCTAACTGTGAGTGTGTGTATGTGTGTGTGTGTTTATTTGTGTGTGTGTGTTGTTGTTGTTGCTCTTGTTGCCTGCAAACTCAAAATGCAATAAACGGCAAGTGTGCACAGTGCTCTGCTCATGGCTGCAGCTGCTAACTGAAAGTGGCTGCTGGATGGTTAAGTGGGATGAAGGGCAGAGCACAGGGCAGAGCCCAGACACATTACAAACAGGCGTTTCATGTGAACATGGGCGTGGCTACATGTGCCCAGTACAACAGCAAGATATAAAACCCAAAGCACAGCTCCACAAAAATTGTTTGAGGTGCGAAAAGCAGAGCTCAGAAATTATTTTTCCACGTCTTAAGACAGATTTCTCTTGTACAAATGTAATTTGTGGAACAACGCGTCAGTCAGCCTTAAGCTTGTTGATTTGTGATTTGTTGATTTGTGATTGATAGTTTAGCAATTTTGATTTCATGTGTAACAGAGTAAAATGAGAGTGAAATAGTATTTATTGCTTGACAGTCAAATTGTTCACAAAAATAGTAAAATAATTCTAAGCTTATAAATTTTTATAAAATCTATAGAAATTTTTTAATTACAAACTGAGCAGATAATTGAAAAAAAAAAAATAGAACATAATTTTATTTTAATAATTCTGTAGAAATTCAATATATATTTATATTATATTATATTGAACAGAAAATTAAAATAAATAGAAAATAATTTTATATTAATAATTTTATTTAAATTCAATTTAAATTTTTGGTTTACAAACTGAATCGAGAATCGAGAAATAGAATTTGCTGTCATTATACAAAATACATTGAAAATAATTAATTAAAATTAATAATAATTTTATATACATTTTATTTATACAAATTAATTGTTTTAATTGCTAAAAATAATTTAAATTAATTCTTTTGATATCCAAGCAAAATTTAGCTTAGCTTTTTCAACAGCTTTGACTCCAATCACAAATAAACAAAAAAGGAAAGAAAGCGAAAATAATAAATAATAAAAATAAAAATAAAAAAATAGCAATAAATAAACTAACAAATAAATAAATCATACTGCTAAAGCAACTGATATATTCTTATAGACTCACAAAAAAAAAAAACAAATGTATACCTAAAATATATCAAGTTAATAAATGATATAAATATAAATTTAAATCAATAAATAAATTAATAATAATAAATAATTAATTAACTAATAAATAAACTAATTTATTAATGAATAAATGAATAAATAAAAATATAAATAAATACATAAAAATTAAAATAAATATAAAAAATAAATATAATTTTATATATACAAAAAAAAAAGGTAAATAATACAGCTTAACCAAGTCTCGAATAAATTGCATACCTGGGTTACATTCTCATAGATTGACAAAATAAAAATATGTATAAATAAATAATATTTACTAAAAAATAAATAAAAATATGTATAATTAAATATTTATATCAACTTAATAAAAAAAAATAATAATGAATACATATATTTAAATATAAAAAAATAAATATAATTATATAAATACAAAAAAAAAAAGATAAATAAAACAGCTAAACCAAGTTTCGAATAAATTGCATACCTGGGTTATATTCTCATAAATTGACAAAATAAAAATATGTATAAATAAATAATATATAATATAAATACAAATATGTATATCAACTTAAAAAAATAATAATAATAATGAATAAATAAATTTAATTTAAAAAATAAATAAATGTCATACCTGTGCAATATTCTCATCATCAAATAAATATGACCTTCTAATATTGTATTAAAATTCTTAAAGTTAAGCTTAATCAAACATCTCTGCCTGTTGTGTAAGCCTTAAGAGAAGTCACTTGATTAAGTGTATTAAAAATAGAATTTTAATGAAATTACGCTTTCAACAGTTCACAAACCTCTGGGGCTTTGAATAGAGCTCAGGACCTTGCTTAGCCTCGGTCTGGCAAAACTTCACACTCGACAATTATGCAACTGCCGGGCAAATTGAAAGTGATTGACGCAGCATATTGAAACTTTCCACTCACTCACTCACTCACTCACTCACTCACTCACTCTCTCTCTCTCCCTTGCAGACTGAGCTCAGCTATAGCGAATTGGCTGGTGCCCCACTGGTGGGCAATGCCGTTGGCGTTGGCGGCGTCCAACGCTTGACGCCCTATTGCAGCGCCACCTTGGGACGTCCGAGGCAGACGGATCTGAAGCGAGCCGAGCCAAACATCTACTCGCAGGTAAATGTTATGATGGATGATGAAATTTTGGCGGACTTGCAGTCGGCCACGGCGTCGGGCAGCAGCTACGTGGCTGGCGCTGTGGTCGATAATGTGGGCGGAACTGGCGGGCTCTATATGCAGGGCTATGCGACGCGTGTCTAGAGCGCGCAAATGTTTTGCTCTAGTTCGTAGTGCTGTTTAGTCGAATGCATTGTTAATTTTAATTTTCTTTTTTTTTTCTTTTCTGTTTGTTGTGTTATGATTTATGTTTTAATAAATTTGAAAATTTTTGCTTGCATTTTTTTCTGTATTTTTTTTTTCTGTTGTTATTTACGTGATGTGTGGCGCCTTTATTTATGGCTGCCTCAGCTTGCCACACATAACTCATTACAAGCTGCCACTAGATTTTTAATTACTTCTCGAGTGCTTGAGCCAAAATCAATTACACACACAGCTGGCAAATCAATAAACTGACAGCTGCCAACGAAAACTATGCAATGCAATGCAGACAAATATTTCTCTTCAATTGACAGGCGAACAAAAAAATGGAGAGAAAAATGAGCTCAGCATTACGCATATGCAGTGCTAGAGCAGACAGAAAGTATTGAAAACAATTTGATGCAGCTGCAATATGATAACTGCACTCGCCTGTGTGTGTGTGTGTGTGTGAAAGTGAATCAAGCACGGCTGCTGCAGCTCGCACTGCATATGCATTTGCCTTGCCACAAGGCGTATACGTAATGCGCTTTGAAATACACTTACGTATATCGAAAGCGCTCGACATAAGTGAAGTATAATTAGATTGCAAATTATGAAGGAAAGAGCAACTAAAAATGATATGAAAACTATTAGATCCAGAGAGTATAAGCATTGAAATGGGCATTTGCTGCATATAAGTTGAAAAACACTTTCAAAGCGCAAATCGAGTGTTTGCCTCTGAGGTCAGAGTCTTTCTCACCTGGACCTGGCAGATCGAGTCTTGTGCTGTTGCTGTTGTTGCTGTTGTCTAGCGACTGGCTTTGATTTCAACAATTATTGTAATGACTTGAGTTATGTGCATGTTCTGTGTGTGCTCTGTGCATTTGTAGTGGTGAATGAATGTTTTTGGTCTGCTCTTAAAATGCACTTAAGCTGCTGCTGCAGTTTGTCTGTCTGTCTGTCGCTGTGTGGGGAACATTTTCAAACAACTTTTATGGGAAACAACAACAACAACGGCCAACAACATTGAATGGCAGCAGCAAGGGAGCAGTTCGAGGCCAAACCATTCACCTAATGACATTGTATGGCTTTATTGTCATTTATCGAAAAGTTGTACACAGCACACAATTCTCTCTCTCTCACTCACTCGTTCTCTCTCTCTCTCTCTCTCTCTCTCTCTCTCTCTCTCTCTGTCTCTCAGCTGGTAGGCAAAATGTTTGCCGTTGATTTTAGTTCTTTGTTTTATTTTCATGGCAATTATTTTAATTCGATTATATATGTATGTACTTTGTACAGCTTCCACAACAGTTTTTGCAGTAGCTCTTCATCTTCTCATTGCTGTTGTTGTTGTTGTTGTTGTTATTTGTTTTAAAAGTTTTCCAACTGCGAGTTTTACAATGGGTGTATTCGGTGCATTGGGGCTTCAACTAGTTGGCAGAGTGTTGACAAAAACAAATAATTTAATCAGCTTTGACTTCATATTGAGCCAAAGCAATATTTATGGCAGCCCAATTGCATTTGAATACTTTAGTTGTGTGATTTTATGCACAAATGCAATTATGCAATACAAATACAACAAACTTTGTACAAGCAAAGGAAATTGCTTGCTAGAATTCCAGTCGAATGTAATTTCTAATCTTATTTATAAAATATATTTTTATTGGCTTAAACTATTTAAAAGCCAATTCCACAAATTGTTGCAATCAAATAAAATATTGCTTAGCTTCAAGCTGAACAAACATATTTGAACTATTTAATATAGAGAAGCACATTAAATAATTTATGCAAAACAAAAAAAAGAACATTATTTCCATTTAAGAGAATTTTTTTTTTTTTTATCTGCCACAAGCTTTTGCTGCGTCCATGATCTATGCCAAGCAATTAGAATTTATTTTTCGCTGAAATTAGTTTCATTAGAAGCACGTCGAGTGCATAAATTTTGACCACACTTTAGTACACGAGCACAAACACATTCCACACGTGGATAAGCGTTAATATGCCACGCACAAACATTTGGCCAACTAACACTCACAGTAACACACACATACACACATTCACACACACAACTTCGCCCCGCGGACACAGCTAGTGGGCGGGGCACGCGTTTTGGCTAAATAAACGCCAAGCGCAGCATTATTAACTAGAAACAACAATAACAAATACCAACATCAACAACAATCACAATAACAAATGCTTGCACATGCGTCGCCTCTGCCTCTGCCTCTGGCTCTGCCTTTTGCCTCTGTCTCCTGCTCAGCCACCGCCTCCTGCTCTGCCAGTGGCAAGAGGCAACCACACCTAGGTACATAAAGCAGCTCGAGGCTCTCATATAGCTATGCATATAAATAGGCATAAAACACGCATACATACATGTATTAATTTGACTGTGTGTAAATTAGCAAAATAGCCAACGAGGGTTGCTCGAATTAGTTTTAGAAATTTATTATTAAATATAATTAAAAAAAATAGTTTAATGAAAAAACTTTATTTGCAATAAAACTATAATTAAAATGATATATACCATTTTAAAAATAAAATTGATTAAAATTATAATATAATAGTTGTGGTTCAATTATTAAATATAAATAATGAAAATATTATTGGAAAAAAACTTTATATGCAATAAATCTTTAAATTAAATAATTGTATATAATTTTGAATATAAAATTATTTGATTTAAAGTTCAACATATATTCAAAACAAGAATTTTTAAAAAATGATTTTTAAAATAAACCTTACAAAATAAATAAAATATGCAAAATAATTAAATTTACAAAACATTTAATGAAAATAGAATTTGTTTGAAATCTTATATATATTTTGCATATAATATAAGCAAATATTATTTACTTTTTTTTTCATATAATCTTATATTTATTCTTAATATGAAATAAATAATTATAAATTAAATTGAGTTTATTTGAATTTTATGCATATACTCAATATTATTAAAATTAATTATGATTTATATAAATATTTTCAAATAATTATAAAGTAAATTAATTAATTTTATATTCATTAAATATGTATTAAGTTTCGAAATAAATGTAAAATAAATAAATGTATTTTAAAAATTTTATATTTATTTAAAAATATTTATATATTCATTTAAATATATTAAATATTTTTTGTTATATTATTTAAATTTATATAGATATACAAAACTATGTTAAATATTTTTAAATAAATATTAAATTAAAAATGTTTAAATATTTATTTAAATATATTAAATATTTTTAAATAAATATTTAATAAAGATATTTAAATATAAAAAAAAAAAATAAAATATAAAAAATATACATTTATTTATATTTATATTTTTAAATTAACTTAAATATAAATAAATAAAATTTGAAAATTATTTATTTGATAGTTTTATATTCTTAACATAATTAAATTCAATATAATTTATTATAGTTTATTTAAATGTTTGTTCAATATAAATGTCATATAAATATTAAATTTTTTAATTAAATATAAAATATATATAATATTTATAAAAATTAATAAATATTTGTTAAATACATTTTTGTTTGTTACTATATAAACATTTTAAGTTTTTCTTATGCACAAACAAGCTTTAGATATTTTAAATATTTGTTATATTATAATGCACTGCTCATCCATCTAAGTTGCGACATAAAACAGCATAGCTCGCTGTAAGCAGCTGCGCTGTAACAAAAAAACAAATACAATGCCACGAAATTGTTGCATATAAATCATTACATTTTCATCTTTCTCTCTCCCACTCTCCCACTCTCACTCTCTCTCTCTCTCTCTCTCTCTCTCTCTTTGTGTTGTTTGTTGTCTTTCACACGCACACATATATAGATCGATCTGGCACATCACCCCATGTACTCAACGAGTCCCATGTTTGGAACGAACAGCACCATCACCGGTGTCACCATGTCGCATCCATCACAATTGGCCACCTTCTCGCCCACGCCGCCGCCGCCCATATTTGCTCACAGCGTGGTAGCCACTGGAGATGGTCTGCTGCAGCCGGTGACGTGCATGGGACTGGTGGCCACATCCTCAACAGCCGCGCCTGGCAATGGCCATCAACAGCAGCAGGCAGCGGCCAACGGCGCTGGCGGAAACGGAAGCATCGTCGGCGTTGGCGTCGGCGTTGGCGTTGGCGTCGGCGTCGGCATGAGCCTTTATGGCAGCGATGTGGTAAGTGTCTGTTTGATGTACTTCTAGTCCCGGCTGGGCAGCTACTGGGCAGCTACAGCGACTTCTGGCTGCTTGTTGATAGCAGCCAGTTGAGGAAGTCGCTTAATGTCCAAAACGTTGAAAGCATCAATATGCAAAGTGAGTTTTTCTGGAATGAGGTTGCTGGTGGGGGCAGGCGGTGGTAGGGTGGTGGTTGGAGGGTGGTAAACATTTATCTTGGGTACACCCGGTAGCCATGCCCCGAATATCTTTTGTTCCCTTTCATAAATTGAAGCCACTGGGGCAGAAAATGGATTTTTGCGGTTGGTCTGATAACTGCTCAAGGGATTGCTAAGTAATATGCTACAACTCTCCCCCCACACACACACACACACACACAAACACCACCCAGCCCAGCCAACCTGGGTGTAGAACTCAAGAAGATAAACAAAACCGCCACGAGATGAACAACCAACCAAATGGGTTGTTTGTTAATTAGGCTACTTGAACATGAATTTACTTATGCTCTTTTATGTTAATGTTCATATTTCTATATACTTTTTTTTTTGGGTCGGTTTCTGTTCAGTTTTATTTATTTTGTTATCAAACTAGAGTCAAGATAAATTTAAATATGCAATATGAATAATTATATTACAGCTGAATCTATATAAAGTTAGTATACAAATCATCAAATGATGATGTACAAAGTTTTGCTTGTACGTTAAATCATAAATTATATTAATTTCTAGTGGTAAATATATATAATTTATGGTATCTGCCGCGCCTCCTTTTGCCTGTTAGATACATTAAAAAAAAAAAAAAAAACATTATTTCATGATTTTCTATTTTCAACAGGTCAGAGTATAAAAATTAATTTATCTTGCCATTTCTTCATTTCATTTCAATATTCAGAAAGAAGGCTTTGAAATATAATTTTACTAACAATTTATATTCTATTGAAAATCAAATTAACAAAATTAGTTTGAAATCTGAAATCTGAAAAATATATATTTCCCATTATATAAATAAATAATAAATTAACTTTTACCATTTGTTTTAAAATCTTATATTTATTCTTAATATGAAATATATCATTAATTTATGTTTATTTGAAATTAATATTTATTTTTAATAGTATATATAATCTAAATATTTTTAAATTAATATAAAATAAATAAATATTAAATCTAATAC
The DNA here is from genome assembly GCA_035047405.1 of Drosophila stalkeri. NCBI lineage: Eukaryota > Metazoa > Arthropoda > Insecta > Diptera > Drosophilidae > Drosophila > Drosophila stalkeri. The sequence continues at coordinate 19,393,625 of JAWNPR010000090.1, forward strand.
AAATATAATAATAATAAAGATTTAAAAATATATAATATATATATAATATGACAAAAATAACAAAAAATTAAAATGCGTTTATTTAAAATTAATCTTTATTTTTAATATTATCTATACTTTAACAATTTTTTAATTAAACAAAAAAGTATTTTATTAAATATAAAATTAAAATTAATAATAATATATAAAATACAAAGAATATATATATAATTTTAAAAAAAATCGATCTTTATATGTATAAAAAATAGAATCTGAAAATTGTTTATTTAATATTTTTTGTATTCTTCATATAATATATTTAAATAACAATTTTTTATAGATTAATTAAATATAAATTTTACATAGTTTATTTGATTTTTAAATAAAAATTTGTTTTTCTTGCCGTTTCTCTCAGTCTATACACTTTAGACTTTAAAATGGAATTTTACTTAAGATTGTTATTCTATTAAAAATTGATTAGAATATGCTTTCAATTTAATTAAACAAAGCAAATATCTCACATGATAACATTTATCAGTTCCCATATGAAATCTCTAATAAGTTTGATTCGTAAAATCTGTTTTCGTTTTAAAAGTTTTGCTAACTTTCCTTCAAACTTTTCACTAAACTTAACTAAACTTACTAACTGCTGTATTTGTTAAATATATAATTCTGCTTAAGCATAAACTTATGCAGTTTTAGTTTAAGAAAAAAGCCCCAGTTGGTCGTTCATTCTCGTTCATATTGTTCCCATATGATTGGAAGGTGACTTTATTTTAAAAACTTAAAAAACAAGTTTAGCCATTAAAATACAAAAAAAAAAATAAAAATAAAAAGAGTTTTCTTTTTTTGCCTGCCAAGTTTCAGGCTTGACAGCATGAAGCTTTTAAACTGTATTTTTTTTTTTAACTTCTTTTTTTTTTTGTGCAGCACTTGATCCCTGACTGCTTAAATTTGAAGCCCGAATTCAACGGCAAAAGTTCAAAGCGGTAAATGACCTCAGAGTGTGCATAAAAATGACAGCCGCAGTAAAAGTAGTACAAAAAGAGAATAATGTGCCATCTCTTTCGGCATCTCTCTATACCTCGCTCTGTCACACTTATTGTCTATGTCATTTGCACTATAAATATGCCATTATATGTACACTTGGCGACGCGCAATGCGTTCGTCCTGGCGAGCGCTGCAGGCGCAGGCATAGCCGTCATTGCATTGTCCTGGCTTGCACACCAACTTCATATATATTTCTCTCTCTCTCTCGCTCACAGCAGTCGTCCTCCTTTTTTTTTTTTGCAACTGTTTCACGCCAAAGGACACTGCGGTGTGGCAACTTTTGACTCTAATGATTGCAATTATTATGGTCTGCAAAAAAAAAAAAGAAATGGAAACGGACCAACAACAGCAACGGAATTTACAATGTACATTTTTTTCCATTCCTTTAGCGCTGAGTGAGTTGTTGTTTTCTATGTGTGTGTGTGTGTGTGTGTGTGTGTCCCGAGAGTTTTTGAAAAATGCAAGGCAAAAGGCAGCGAAGCGCGCTAAAGCCAACCGAAATCCACTACGACAACGTTGGGACATGGGCTTGGACTAGACTGAATCTGCTGTGCTCTGAATGTGACTGTTGCGGTGTTGCCTGGGGAGCTGGCGACCAGCAAATGGTTAGATTTAGCGCGGCGCTACACTGAACGAAACCAAATAACACGCATACGCCCAGTTAGCCAAGCGAACCACGGCCACGGCTACGGCTACAGCTACGGCTACGGCTACGGCTATCCCGGGCACTTTACTGGCAGCCAGGCAGGCGAGCGGGAAATGTGAATTCGTAATAGCTGCGGGTACTCAAATAATGCGCGCCTCGTTAATTTTAAAGCATGGCTCTTAACGTGTTTTTGGCCATGGCTCGATTCATTTTATTTATTTATTTTTATATATATTTTTTTTTCTCCTTTTTTATTGCTTTCCACTTGCCTTTGACGCAATGATAATCTATGGATTAGTCATTGCACAAACATAATAATAAATAGACTCGTATAATCTATGCAATGATGTTATTATTTACTCATGATTAAGTCGAAATGCAAAATGTTTTTATTGCTGTTAAACTTGCCGAGGCATATTTAATAACACTTTCATTCTTCATTTACGCTCTGCCATAGGCCAAGCCGCAGCACTTGAAGACCGTGCCGGAGGAGCTGCATCATCAGTTGAACGGCGACGAGATGCTCATTAGCCAGGATCGCAATCATGGAACGGGCACACGATTTTGACGCTGAGTGACGATAGCCGAGCAGCAGCAGCAGCAGCAGCAGCAGATGATCTAAGCCAACAACAAATGAAATCAAATCGAATTAATTGACGAAATGCAGCAGTGTGTGGAAAGAAAGTTAGTAAAAGAAAATTGACTATAAGTTATGTGATGTGCGCTGGAAGAATTAAGATAGAAGACAAAATTCCAAACTCCCAGCAAAGCATTTAGCGTGAAGGTTGACATTGAATTGGCAGCACTGCACGATTGGGCAGCACTTTTTAAATGCATCAAATAGAGAAGACGACGAAAATGCGCCAAATAATGTAATATAACAAGAATTATAACAATAAATATGCATGTAAAATGTTAAGAATTAAAAAAAAAAAAAACAAAAAAAAAAGAAAAACCAAACTCAAAGAGAAAATTTAAAAAAAATAAATAAAGAAATAAAAATAAAAATCCATTAGATTTAAGCGGCCGTGTAAAAATCAAATACTAATAAAACATAGAGCTCGAAATAAATAAATATATAAAAAATCTATATTGAAATCAACCTAGCTGTACGATGTGAACACTGAATTGTTAATATATTTTTAAACAACAGCTTTAAGCGCAAAAAAACAAAAACAAAGGTAAATAAAATAAAATCTAGACAACTTTTAGCTAAAGTTAAATTGAATTCATGATTGTTGTTAATTTATGTTGACGTGTAAGCGAAAAGCTAATCATACAAAAAAAAATTAAATAAGAATTATTAAAATTTAGCTTGTTCTTAAGACATAAATACAATTTATTACACACTCACACACAGACATACACACACACACATACACACACATATATATAAATCAAATTCATCTAGTTTTAAGGCCCATTTAGCATAGCAGCAAATGTAATTAATGACAATTTGTTTACATACTCGTCAAACGTCAGAGTGAAGGAGGCGGAGGAGGAGAAGGAGCAGGAGCAGGAGGCGGCATAAAGAATTTAAAAGCAAGCTACATTTAAGTGAACTTAATAATAAATAGTTAACTTAACAGAAATTAATTCAATTTAGCAACGCAACGTTTGCATTTTATACGTAAAAGACAAGTAAGCAAAGCAAAAAAAAAAAAACACAAGTAAACCAATCTTGGTATCAAAACGAAAAACATTTAACAGTTAAAGCCAAAACTCAACTCTAACTCATAAATAAATTCAAATAAATAAAAAAAAAATAAATCTAACAATAACTGAGAAATAACTAATTAATTAACATACTTTAAACTTAAGCAACTGCATGTAAAATATTTAACTGACAAACGTGTATTTAGAATTAAGTTTAAAATTTATAAAATAAAAAAAAAAACAAAAACAAAAAAATAGTTAATAAATTAAATTTAATAAAATGTATTTAAAAAAAAAAAAACAAAAATCTTAAACGAAATTCTTATTGCAGCTGATGCATTGGGGATCATTGACCAGCTGCAGCCGTGGGCAAACAGTTTTGTGTGGGCGTGGCGGGCAGCATCATTTGATGTAGGCAAACATTTTCGCAACGCTGGGCGTGGCAACGTCACAGAGTGTCGCTCATTGGGTCCGTGTCGTGTGCCTTGTAGCAAAATGCCAAATATTGACAGGGCGCGTGTACAAACACACGGAAACGGAAGTCAAGCCAAACCACACGACCACAACAGCCAACAAACGACAACAATGAGAACAAGCACAAGTACAACAGACAACAGACAACGGGCAACAGCAACGGCAACGGCAACGGCAACGGCAACGGCAACGGCAACAACGTTGTCGATACATCGTTCAAAAATTGTCAGCCATGTAAATTTTGTATGCGAAAGCACTTAACACCATTTTCGCTTAAGCAGTGCAAACAGACAGGAACTCAACTAAACAGTGCCACATAATGATAGTGGGCATCCAGGCATCCTGCCAAAGGTATGCTGCAGGTGGATATCACCTCCATCCACAGATCATAGACAATCATTTATGACTGCGCCTACATGGAAAGCAAATTATGCAAATTTTGACCGCAACGTCGATGACTTGTAAATTTTGACGGCGCAGCATGGCTGAAGTCTATGTAGATGTGAAGATATGCCAAAAGGTAAGCAAAGCAAATCACACACACACACACACACACACACATGAGCAAAGAGATTGGATAGATGCAAATATTTGGCACACTGTGAATACCTGTACTCTTACGGCTCAAAAAGCAGCAGGTAGCGGCATCAAATTAATTTTGCCCACATGTCAAAAGGCAAAGCCACAGCATCAGCAGGGATATGCCATCAGCAGCAACACCATACCCAAGTCGATTCTAACACGCCAAATGGAAATCAATTAATCAAAATTCGTTACATAAATTATAAATTAAAATGCTGTTTATGCTCCTGCTGCTGCTGCTTGTTGTTGTTGTTTTAATTGTTGTCTGGCAGCCGCCCCAAGGGTCATCAATCAAGCGGCAATTAAACGAGCCAAAAGTTGAATAGAACTTTTTTTTTGTTTTTCTTATTGTAGATAAATAAAAATGGAAAGAGAAAACATTTGAATTGTTTTTCAAATGCAAAACTGAATTGCCTAACGAATTTTATTTAGATTTTATGACCTAGCCACACTCACACATCAAGTGGAAAAAGAATTGCAGTTGCATATAAATATTCATATATATATATATGTATGAATAAACTGAACTAAAGCTGATATATTCATGTCATTTTAAAAGCCAGAGAGAGGCAATAACCTTTGTAGCCTTTGCAATTTATCTAAAATGAAAGTGCAAAAAGTTAGTATAAAGAAATTCACATATTCTTAGATATATTGTGTAAAAAAATAAATAAAAAATTTTATTTACAAGAAATATTATAAATAAACATTAATAACTTATAAATTGGAATATTTAGAAAAATAGAAAAAAAAATATATATATATATAAATATAAATAATATAAAATAATAAAAGACCTTTAAACAGAGCGACCACAAAGAGAGCTACATTCCCTTAAAAGATTCTCTTACAACTTTAACTTCCAATTATAATTATTTTTTTTTAATAAAACTGATTTGAAATTTTAATGCCACTTTACTTTATTTTTAATAAAAAAAAAAGAAAATTATAATCTTAATTTAAAAATAAACAAAAAATTACCATCAATTTATATTTATATTTTAATTATTTATAAATAAAAACTAATTATAGTCAAAGTAAATAAATAAATATGTATATATTAATTATATTAAATATTATATATATTTTTAAATATTATTTAATAATATATATTATTTTTTTAATAATATATATATTATCCAATATATTTATTTAAATACAATAGATTTTAAATTTAAAGTTCACTTAGCTTAAATTACTTTATAAATGAGATACAAATAAAAAATTACAATCAATTTACAATTATATTTTAGTTATTCATAAAAAAAAAGAATATAAAGTCCCTAGATTATCTTCATATACACACCTCTCCGCTTACATTTTTATCTTATAATAAAAACAGGAAATATCCAGTGTGCACTCAATTTTTAATATTTACTGGTTACATTTTACGAGCAAGACTGTTGAGAATAAAATGCAGTCCTGCACCGCTGAATGACGAACCCACTCAGATGATATGAGTGCGACACTCTCTGAAGACATAACTTCTGCTCGTGTTGCACTTGAAGTGCATTTAGGACTTTAACGACAGCCATTCGAAGCAGTCCAACTTGATTTTTATTAGTCGAATTTGTCTGTCTAGCGAGTGCTCTCTCTCTCTCTCTATCTCTATCTCTTTCGCGCTGCATCTAACGATGATAAATGGCAAACAGAGTTCGTTTACAATTTGTAATTGGTTCAGGCGCTAGCATTGGGAAAGTTTTCATGTATTTATGCAACATTTGCTTTTAATTGATTGTTAAAAATGACAAACGACTTTTGGCTCTGTGGCGCGCACTTCGTGTGATTTATGCGCCGTTCGAGCTAATAAAACGGCTTCAAATTGTGCGCAAATTAAATAAACGCCAAGCAATTACGTATTTTTTTACGGATTTCTTTTTTTTTTTTTTTATTATTATTATTATTTTTTGGCACTTGCACACTTAAGCGGACATTAATGCGACTACGCGGCATTCTTTTCTGTCTGACCATAGATCCTCCATTCTCTCTGCCCGTCTCCGTCTCCATCTCCGTCTCGGTCGCTGTCCATTCCTGTCTGTCAGCCATTTTGTTCAGCGCAGTGCAGCTGCCTGATTTATAAGCCGACACTTGCAACATCGTGCGACCGACCAGTACGCGCTGACCACTGAAATTTTCTTACCACTGATTTATTTACATTTAAGCAATTTCATCGCCGCGGCCATTGGGACACAGCGGACAGCGGACAGCGGATCCAACCGGAAGTGCACAGCATTGCAACCGGAAATTGGCAAGCAGTTGACCAAAAGGGCGCAACGCCCCCTACCCTCTCTGCCATCGCCTCAGCCACTGACTCCGAGTCGCTTCTGTTGGCAGCAGAGAAGATTAATGCCTTCGCTTTTATTGTTCGGCCAGTTTGGTCACTCGCTGGCCGTTTTGTACAATTTATTGTAAATAAAAATGACACAACCACGAGACGAGAGAAAAAAAAAATAAAAACACATCCAAAACAATAAGAAATGGCGCATCGAAAGTGCTCAACACTTAAGCATTGAGAAATTAAGTAGCAAAATTGTCTTGATTAAAAAATGTCTACTTATACTTATATGACAACTACTAAATGTTACATTTTCTACTAATTTTTCCTGATACTAAAATTATAATTCAAGTAATTTTATTTTATTTCAAGACTCAACGAAGAGTTGACAGCTCCTAAGAAACTTAGTTATTGTTGCAAACCTAGTGATAATTTCTATAACAATTATTTCGGAACCAAATGCTGAATCAGAATATTTTAGAGCTCAATTAAAATGTTAATATAAAAAAATATATATAATAATATTAAATATATAAAATAAGTAAATAAATATATAAATACAAACAATAATAAAAACTTAATAATTATTTACATATTTTATTATTTGAGCATCAATTTATTCTAATTAGATTCATTCATACAGATAATATTCATGTAATTGCATTTACATATACATATGTACATGTATACATACATATATATAAGTATATTCAATCAAGCAACAACGAATTGAACGAATAGATGAGTTGCTTGCGCACACAGGCCCAGAAATGCCCATACATGTAACCAGGGACTGTAAGTGTGTATGTGCATGCTCGTCGCGAAATCATATTTCTCATGCACATCAGTGTTTTAATACCCTTTCCAAAAAAAATCAAAAATGTGCAAACATTTGACATGAACATCTTAACAATTTTGAAAGGGTTTCAAAAGTTCGGTATACTCTTCATTCAGAAGAGAAGTAACGGGATCTTCGCAAAGAAATTTCAATTTTTGTCGGCTACCTGCTTTTGGGAACATAGAGCGAGAAAGCAGAGTTCAGAGAGACAGAGAGTGAGTGAAAGCGAACATGAGGGGAACGCATGTAGAGATCCGTTCATTTCGTTTGAGCGCTCAAACTGCGACTAGTATTGCAAAGAGAAGGCATGCATACATTTGAGTTACTCGAGGTTCTTATAATTCACCAAATTTTTTATACCGTTTTTGAGGTTTATTTATTCCCACTCATTTAACAGAAAGCAGTAAGTTACGAGTCAACTCCCACACAAACTCACTCAATATGTTGTATGCCTCTCACTCATTTATTCAGTTTCATATGTAATGGACTCTTTTGGCATATGTTGTGAGTGAAGCCATGCAGCCCTCTATTTTACATATGTATGTATGTATATATGTATATATGTATGTATATTCAGTATTCTTGTTCTGTTCTCAAATTCCGAGTGCCGGCTTATTAAGATCAAGCCCATGCGATGTGAGAACAAAAGAAGCATGGAATAAAAATTCTCTCTTATCGCTTATTAATTCGTGCTTCTTTGGTTCTCTTATTTAGAATAGACTGAAAAAGATCAATCATCATTTAATGCTTTATTCTCTCTTAACTCTTACTATTCCATGCTCCTTGAGCTTACTAAGCATGGAATGAAAATTATCTCTTATCATTCGTTCTCATGAATAAAACTAAAATTGTTATTTTCTTTTCTTAATATGCTGCCCATTATTCTTTGTTTAATTAAAGCTAACTCTAATAGCCAGTCAATTGCTTTCCACATATAATTTGTAACTTTAATGCTAGTAAATATTGGAAGAAAAATCCCCTCTTGCTGTAGCTAACTTATTGATTCGCCTGGCAGCCTAAAACCCATTTGAATGCCTGACATTGGCTCGCACCGCAAAACTAAATTGGCAGACAAATAAACACTGGCAGGCAACCACAAGGCAACAAATAATGTGCAGCAAATCTACGCAAATTTCAGGCAAACAAATCCGCTTAATACGACTGCAAACACACACACACGCACAGCCGTTTCGACAGCAGAAGGCAGGAGACCGGAAGCGGGGGCATACATTTAGGCGACGACACCTTTGTGACACACGCAGCAGCAGCAGCAGCAGCAGCAGCAGCGACAGCGACAGCGACAGTGAACAACATTTGAAGGTTAAATAAATTGCCAAGCGACATTGCCGGGAGGCAAACATATGCCTAGCTCCGGCAGCCATAAATATTTGGGATACCGAACCGGCAAACGAACAAAAAAAAAAAAAAAAAAAGAGAAAAGAAAAAAAGAAAAGGGTTAAATAAGGACGAGCACGCATATGCAGAGACGGAGGCAGGAGGCAGGGCACATTTACATAGAAAGTACCTGGCGGTGCACATTTCCTGTCTCTTAGCTCTCCGGCACCGCTTTCCGGTTAATATGGCGGCGTCAAAACAACATTAAACATGGACCCAGTCCGTACGCATGCCGCCAGCCGGAAGAGAATATAACACGCACTGCGTATACGTAATACGCATAAAATTTGAAAAGCGACTACGGCGTACGGGGCTGACAGTACGGGCATACGGGCGTACGTTTGTCCCGTTTCGGGCCACTGTTCATATGCCCCACAGTTGGCAAATTATTTTTTTAGTACTTTATTCAATGCGCATTAGGCGCGCACTCAGCTCGGCTACGGATTTGGGTTCGGCTTGGGGTCTCTGCCTACGCGCGGATTTAAATCGTAAATAAATCGTAAAAGTGCGACTGACTGTGAATGAGGTTGCTTTAGGGCTCCCATATCGCAGCAACAGCAGCTGAGATTGCCCGAGCACACAAAAAACTAACTAATGTGCGCCTTTTAATTTATGTTGAGTTTTTTACGGGCACACAGTTCACACAGTTTTCGGGTGTGATGATTAGGTTCCCAAAGTGTTGGCAATTTATAAAAACAAAAAAAAGGATGCGTCGAACGCACGTGTGCCTCGATACGAGCAACGTGTCCACAGAATAAAAAAAAGTAAAATATATATATATATATATACGAAATGGCCGGAAAGATATTTAAGTGCATCAGAAAAAATTGCTTGTGCTTTGGAGCTGTTTAGTTTTTATGTGCGTAAAGATTAAATGCGCAAACTGATCGATGTAGGTATTTGAAACAAAAGTGACTTTGCTTCAAATTACTTATAAAGATGTCATGAAAAAGGGATGATAATTAATATTTAACTTAAGGGAAAATTCGCAATGCTTTAGATGAGTGTTCAAGCATAGAATTTAGACCATTTCCTAGGTCGAAACGAATGTATAAGGTAATACATTAATGATACAATAATATATATATATATATAATATATAAGATTATAAGTAATTCAGTGCATTCTACCTGAGCTATTTTATAATAATTCGCGGTCAACAAACAGCCTAAGCTGTGAATGAATAAAATTATAAAATAAAAACAAATTTTTGAAAGTGCTCTATGAAACTATAATTGAAAAGAACTTTTACATAATGATAAAAAATTATATACAAATATTTTATATAATTTTTACATAATGATAAAAAATTATATACAAAAAAAATTATATACACATATTTTATATAATTTTTTACATAAATATAAAAAATTATATACAAATATTTTACATAATTTTGTACATAATGATAAAAAATTATATACAAATATTTTATATAATTTTAAATTGATTAGAGATAAATAAATAAGCTAAGTAGTAAATATAAATGTAAATAAATGTAGTAAATAAAATATATGGATGTTGAGCAATGTAATAAAACATATAACAATATTCTTTTAAAAGTATTAAGAAGTATGAAGAATGTTAAAAGTAAAATTGTTAAAAATGAAAAATTGAGTGGAGTGCTATTTAAATATAAATAAAAATTAATAAAAAAATATTGAAAAATTATTTGACAGCAGATGCAATATATAATTTATCGCTTCAAATTGAATTTATTACTTCATAGAAGAGCTGCAATAGTTCACGCTAATCGTATCGCTTTATTTGATTTACTTCTCATTAGTCAAAAAATCCTTCAACTTGGCTAAAAGCCTCATCTACACTGCATAGCAATAGAAAATTAGGAAATCATTTATAAATCCAAATTATAAATAAAATTTAAAAATAAATTTTAAAAAATATAGAAAGAAGCGCAGTATATACATATATATTTATTATACAACTTATTTAACTGATAATCCCTTAAGAGAGAAATAATTTAAATAAAAAATATTTATATTAAATATTTATCTTTTATTTTTTAATTAAATTCAATTCTCTCTTTTATTTTTCAATTTTTCCAATGCATAAAAATATGAAAATATGCCAAGTTTTATATTAATGAAAATAATTAAAGAGTACTCACGTAGTGATTAACTGCTTCTCGAACTAAATTAGTAATTATTGTTGCCACTATTTGTATTACAGTGTGTCATTTAAAATGTAAATTGGTTTACACACGTGTGTCTGTGTGTTTGTGTGTGGGTGTGTTTGTGTGTGTCTTGACTATTTTATAAAAACTCAACTGACGGCTGACCGCACAGTCAGTCAGTCAATTGGCTAATTTAATGCATAAAATTCATTTGGCATTTTCGTTATTTTCATTATTTTGATTGAATGTTTATAATGGACCACTGAAGCGACGCCTGCCGCTGCCGCAGCCGCAGCCACTCACTGACTGATTATATTGTAAATAAATACAAATTACATTTATACAAATTCCACAATTTTTTTGTTTCTCAATTATTTTGCATTTTGTTTTTTTGTTATGGAAATAGGCATAACTCAAAAGTACTTCATAGATAATTAATAAATAGCGCATCATTTTCGCATTACACACACACACACACTCACACACACATGTATGCATTCATATTTATTATATAGTTTATAACAATAACTGACAGATCGTATAGAGTTGAGCATTGCGACTGAGTACACAAATCAAATAAATGCATCTGCATTTATATGCTAATTATTTTTATTCATATTTAATTAGATTTTATTAAATGCAATTTTACCTATTTGTTTTTGTTGTTTTTTATTATTCTCTTTTTTTTTTTGTGAGTTTTACAATTATAATTTGCGCTAATGCTGTGGTAAAATATATATAGCATAATAATTTACAAAATTCAATTTACGCAGCCAAAAAGGATAATTAACTTGAACTTGGTTGTTGTGATATAAAAAAAAGGTATTTTAATTATTAGAAATTTTGAGATTAGTTTACTGAAATAATACGAATAATAATTATAAAAAAAATGAATAATAATAATTATAAAATAATAAATATATTAATAACAATTTAAATAAAAATTTTAAAAATAAAATAAATTAATAATAATAATTATAAAATAATAAATATATTAATAACAATGTAAATAAAAATTTAAAAAATAAAATAAATTAATAATAATAATTATTATGAAATAATAAATACATTAATAATAATATAAGTAACAAGTTTAAAAATAAAATTAAAGAAAAATAAAAATAATAAATAAATAATAAAATATTTTATTTATATTTATATAAATATTTTATAATACAGATTATAACTATAAAAATATAATTATTTAATAATAAAATAATAAATATATTAGAGAATGAATTTTCAGAAATAAATTCTCATCTTTATTTTTATTTTCATTTATTTACTTATTTTATTATATTTATTTTTTTTTTTTGAACTTTTAAAATTTTTATTATATTTGAAGTATTGTATATTATATATATTGCATGACCCCATTATTGCAAAAAATATGCATTCCTACTTCCTATAACAATCAATCAATCATGTTATATCTCTCTGAGCATCACTTTTCGATTATTATTATTTTTTTTTTATTAAATTTTTTCATTGTTCAATAATTTTTTAGCAGCTAATAATGAATGGCGTTAAAACATAAGTTAAAAAAAATGTATTCAAATTTTTTTCACTGCTGACTAAAAGTGTTTCGCTTATTTAAAACCAAATTTATGTTTTAGCACCTATATTTATTAATTTTAAAATAAATAAACATCATATTGCAAAAGAAAAATATAAAAATAATGATTAAATAAATAAATATAAAAAAGGACACAAAATTAAGTAATTTTTTTTTTGTTTCATTATAATAAATTGGAATTTTGTGAGTTAAAAAAAAATATATATGTATATATATAAAAAATATGAATTATATATAGAAATATACATATATATATATATATGTATGTATGTACAGTATTTCGTTCATATTGCTTATTGCTCATTAAATTTAAATGTGTATTCGATTTTTGTATATAAACAACTTTAAATGCTTTTGTGGATAAAACTTAAAAATATTAGTCTTATATTAAAGTTAAGGTACTGAAGAATTTTATTTAACACATTTTTTGTATATGTAAATATAAATGAATAATAACAATACTAAAATTGACATTATAATATTCATAATCAATATTAGTTAGTGAATAAAGACATAAATAGCCACATTAATATTAAACAAATTTTAAATGCTACGATTTGCAGTCGACTAACTATTTTAAGGCAATCAGCAAATTTCTTGAACATTTTTCAGAATGTGGACATTTTGTGCACATTCCTTGGCTTATTTCTAGGCTTTGCACAGATTCTACAAAACTGCATTCGATTTAAGCCATTTGAATGAATGTCCAACAGAAAAAAAGAAGAAAGAAAAGCTATTAGAAATTGGTATTTGGACTCAGTCGAAAAAGCAATTCACATATTACCCGGCCAGGAAAAAAAAAAACTGAAAAAAAACCTGAGCTCTAGCATAAAGAGCTTAGTTTGATTTCGCTTCAGTTTTTTTCCACTTTACAAGGTAGACAATTCAAGTGTTAATTCAAATACCTGCTAAAGCCTGTGCAATTTAGTGAAATTAAAGTAACCGCACAATACGGCAGCTGAGTTGGCTGATTACAGCTTGTTGACGTTGTCTTAAGTCTATAATTAGCCGAAAACGAAAATGTTTTTGCAATTATGAAATTTGCATAAAACACTTGAATGTTGGGCGTTCAACGACTTTCATTGCCAACTCGTTGAAAGCGAAGTTTTCCGTACGTACAGCTCCATGCTCCACGCTCCACGCTCCACGCTCCGTAGACGTATACGTATACGTAACGAGGCAAATTACAAAGCTCGAACACTGCTGCTGGGCGTACCGATTATATGGTAAAAGTTTTTGACGGCCAGCAGCACTAATTGGTTTTTGATTTCGCCTTTGGACATGGCCTCAAATTTGCTCCAAATGGCTGTTGGTTAGCACTAGTTATTGTTAGCCACACTTCCGAGCCACACACACACAGAAAGAGAGAGAGAGAGAGACAGAGAAAGAATTTTGAAAAAGTTGAAACTTAACAAAATTAACCCTTAACTGCATTGCATGGCTCTTAAAGTATGCGAGCGTTAAGTTTGTGACTTGCTTTGTAAAGTTGACTACGCTAATATGTCACTTTGTCGTGGCAAAAGTTAACTTTGCCAACCCAGCCAACAGCCACGCCCACTGCCAATGCCTGCACTCTCTCGTGTGCCTGCACTTAACTGAGTTTTTATACCACGCAATGAAAATGTCTAACGAAATGGGGTATGCTCCATTAGATAGATCGAATTGGAGACTTAAGAGAAACAATATGACTTAAAGCCAAAGCTTATGCTTAAAATAATATATATGTATATGTATGATTATTATTTAATTCTATCTCGCTGAATAGTTGGCCTGGGCAACTGATTAAGAAGATAATTAAATATTTATACACAAGGACTTTATTACATACATATTATATATCAGCTGAAAGATATTAATATAAAATATAATCTAGCTCCTTGGTATCAAAAGGTATTTCAATTCTATTTTTATTTTTAATTAATTAAATTAGTTTATAAAACTTATTTTTCAATTTTTATAATAAAAATTAGAAATACAAGTTACAATTTGATTTTAATATAAAATTGTATGTGTAATAATTATTTTTGATATTTTTTATCATATAAATCAATTTGAATATTAAAAAAAAAATTATTTTAAAAAAATTGCAAATAAAAGTTATGATTTGATTCTCAAATAAAAATGAATTTGTAATAATTATTTTTGATTTTTTATCATATAAATCAATTTTAATAATTAAAATACATTTTTTATGAAAAAAGTTACAAATAAAAGTTGTGATTTAATTTAATATAAAAATTGATTTGTAATAATTATTTTTGATTTATTATCATATAAATCAAATTTAATAATTACAATCAATTTGTTAATAAAAAATGTAAAATAAGAGTTTTGCTTGAATTTTATATATAAATTGATGTGTAATAATTATTTTTGATTTTTATCATAAAAATTATTTTTAAAATTAAAAAAAAATTTTTTTGATAAAAATTTAAAATAAAAGGTATGATTTGATGTTAATATAAAAATTAACGTGTAATAATTATTATTTTTTTATTTTTATTTAATCAGATTCAATAAATAAAAACAAATTTTTAATGAAAAACTACAAAGAAATGCTTTTTTTTATTTTTATAACAAAAAAATTGATGTGTAACAATTATTTTTATTTTTTAGCATTAAAATAAATTTTAATAAATCAAATAAAATTTTCAATGAAAAATTGCAAATAAAAGTAAAAATTAATGTATAATAATTATTTTCCTTTTTTTATGATATAAATGAATTTTAATAAATGAAATAATTTTTTTTTAATAAAATATTGCAAAGAAATTTTTTCATTTGACTTTTATATAATATTGAATGTGTAATAATTATTTTTTATTTTTATCATATAAATCAATTTTAGCAATTTAAATTTAATTAAAAAAAAAATTGCAAATAAAAGTTTATTTTTTTTTGTTTTTTATTTTCCCCACTCTTTCTGGTTTTTTTTTTGTGTGTCTCAATTTTTAAAAATTCATGGTCCTTGGCTTAAAGTTCCGATTAAAGAGCTAACTAGCTTAATAGCTCATTATCTCTGATTATATAGGTATATATAGTCGCTATGTGTGCTGGGTAGCTGCTGGTCGAGCTGTTTAGCTGATTTGCCTTAAGTTATTTGGCTTGCGCCTGCTGCATGCATGTATAAGCATGTGTGAAACCAAAAACCAAGCCAACAACGTCACACAGACAGCACAGCAGCAGGAATGAAGCTAGACCAGAGTTGAGGGTAGATAGTGTGAGGATAGTCAGAGACACTCACCTGGTTGCGGTTGTTGGCCCGATGCTCAAAGCGGTTGGGACTCTTACCTGGCGCTAGATACTGAAGCTGGAAGCTGGGAGCTTGGCGTGTTGGTGCACGTTTTGGCATTAAATTTGCACTAACACAAATTGTCGCTTACTCGTATATAGAGCTAAAAACTGTGTATGTAAGTGTGCGTGTGTGTGTGTGTGTGAGTGTGTGTGTTGACTATCTTAAAAGCCATCGCACAAAGACAACATATAAATTGAATTGTTGGCAAGCGAAACGACACGAAATGAAATGAAATTTTAAGAAAATGTCGCTGATTTGAAGTTAGTGACAGAGCGAGGCTAGAAGAGTGGAGAAAATACGACATGTTACACATGTTACACAAAGAAAGGGAGGGTGAGAGAGGGAGGGAGAGAGAGGGAGAGAGAGCGACATATGCATAGCATATATTAAATACAGATGGTAAACATAATTACAGTCGAGTATAAGGTGTCAAAAGGAATTTGCGGTTACTTTAATTATTGTACACACATTGAAATTTGAATTAACAACAACAGCAGCAATGACAATTTAACACTACTATAAACATTCATATTTCACATATATATGTGTGTGTGTGTGTGTGTGTGTGAGTGTGTGGCCAGCAAATGCAATTTCAATTTGAGATTTACTCAAATTGAAAGTTTAATCTGATTGCGAAGGGCGTATCGAACTGTCACTTATCGATGAATATTAAATATTAAAATAAAGTAATTATGATTTGACTAATTGCATAGCGTTTTCCTACTGATGCACAAGTCAACTAACACCTGCATAAGTACCCAAACTTTATATGTGCATAAGTGGGTGTTAGATTAATTAAGTAAAATATCGTTAGATCAGCCCTTGATTATGTATGTATGTCTACACAAAATTAACTCAATATATGTGTTTCAGAAATACATGAAATACATGAGGTAAATGCAATAAGTAAGGTAAGGGTAAGGAAGTAAAGAGAATTCATTAATTTTATAATATTTAATATTTTCATATTATTTAAATATATATATTTTGAATATAATTATATGAAAGTAGGGCAGTGATATTACTATTTAATTTTTTAATAAATAACTATAAATATATTTTTATTAAATTAAGGCTCAGCAAGAGTGATATTATTATTTTTTTATTTTTTTTTTTTATTTATATGTACATAATATTTTAATATAATTATATGAGGGTATGACTCAACAAAAGTGATATTATTTTTAATTTATTCTTTATATGTATTTATTTTTAATATATTTATATGCAAATATGGCTCAACCAGAGTGATATTATATTCCTATTAAATATTTTATCTAATTTTTAGTTATTAATAAGCATTTACTGCTCAAATATTAAATTTTTTCTTGCCATTCGATAAGCAATATTATTACAAGTAATTCGAATACTTTTTTTTAGAAGTTCACAGCATTTATTTAACTGTAGTGCTCATATGAGTATCGATATAAAAACTGATAACAATTTAATGAAAGCAATGATTGCAAGCTGTTGAAATAATTCAGTTTTGAAATTTCGGTTAAAGCACTTTGTCTAATTTATTGTATTTTTTAGAAACACTACATAAATAAGCAGAATTATTGCATTTGGACTAAGTATAATTTACAATATTTTATTAAAATACCTTTACATAAATAGTTAATGATCATTGTTTAATTTTTAGAAAATTGTTCCATACTATAAAATGATGCTTAATGATTAAATGTTAATATAATTTAAAAGAAATACAAGAAAATAATAATATATATGTCTCGCCATATATAACAAAAAATATATTTAAAAATATATAAAATATTATATAAAAATATATATATATATATATATATATATATATATACATATATATATATATATATATATATATATATATCTGAGAGCTGTTAGGCAAGTCTCTTGGTTGCCTGCGGTTGAGCCTCTTTGGAGAAAGAACTGAACAATAGTCAAGCTAAATAAAATTGTACCAAATTAAAACACTTTTATTTCATAAGACACAGCTCTTATCGTATAACTTACCTAAGTTTCTGAATAATTTAAAAGACTTTGAGCTCATAACTTAAAAGTGTTTTACACGCTTTATAAAATCTCATTTTTTTTTTGCACAATTTTCTTTTGCCTGCGCCTTTTGGGTATGCTATATTTTTTTAAACAGCTTCTTGACTGTTGAGATTCGTATGTAGCAGAGTTTACTTCAAATGCAGCTGGCTATATATACAAAAAAATGTATAGTATATATATTATAAAAAATTGTTAATGCAAATACACATTCCAATACGCACACACACTTGCACGTGCACTAACACTAATACAATTCTGGCACCTTTTTGATTATAATTTACGAGTAAATGTTGTTGTAGTGAAATTTGTAAACTTTTACCTTGGCAGAGGAAACGGCAGCAGCCGCACAACTTCTTCATATTGCAAACACATTTGCCATGCGCTCGACTGCCGAAAGCTGGCAAGCAGGTGTGAGTGAGTGTGTGTGAGTAGGTGTGAGTAGGTGTGTGTGTGTGTGTGTGTGTATATGTGTGTGTGGCAAAAGTAACTTTTAAAAGGCAAGCAAAAATTTGCTGCTGCTGCTGCTGCTGCTACTGCTGCTGCTTGCTGCTGCTGCTGTTTGCTGTTCGCTTTGTGGGGTAGCACCAAAAAAGTTTTGCTACATTTTATTAGAATTTAAAATACATGCAGACGCTATAAATTTTATGAGCTGATGCGACAAGCGAAAGTTGCAGAAACTTGCTGTGCATTACTGCTGCTGCTGCTGCTGCTTCTGCTGCTGCTGCTGCTGCTGCCCTTAATGCGCCGACTGCTGCATAATTTATGCTCATTAAGCGCAAATGCAATGCTGACCCACATAGGCAATTGACTGCACTTACACGGCCCGACAAAGTAGCCAGCAGCCGAGTCGAACTCAGCAACCGCATCAGCCAGCCAGCCAGCAATGCGTCCTGCTACTCCTGCTGCTCCTGCTGCAAACGGATTCACGCTGGAGTAAATGCCTTTTACTGTTTTGGTATGCAAACTTTTTCGCACTCAAATTGCAGCAGCAGCAGCCAGAAACAAAACACACAAAAAAAAAAAAAAAAAGGACGAGTATAGAACTGAAGAGAAGCAAACACTGTAACTTTCACACATTCTGGGAACAGGAGGCTGGACTTGGAGGCAGCCTGGTTGGTGGCTCCAACTGCCTGGTTGCACATTTGAATGCCTCAAATTGTTTGCTGTTTTGTTGCCTGGGCCATTGTTTGAAGCCCAGCGAGACAGCGCTGAGAGCCAGAAGAAACCTTCGCCTCCTCTTTCTATTTTTATTTTTTTTTTCCTTCTTTCTCTCTCTCTCTTTGTTATTTTGTCACAGTCACAGGAAGAGAAGCTGCCTCGACTTTCTCCTCTGGCACTGTTGCCGAATGAATTGCAATGAAATTTTGAGGCAACATTTCTGCATCTTCCCTTTCTCCATGCACACATATATATATATATATATATGCTTTTTTTTTTTGTTGCATTGCTGGCAGAGACTATAACGATGGCAACGAGTTGGGAGTGGAATTGAAACTGGGATTGCCTTCGGTTAGGGGATTTGTTGTTTGGCTGGCAACGGCAACGCCTGCCAGGCAGTCGTCAGTCACAACTTTTGTCGTGGTTTGGCGCACAGCCAAAGCGAATAGTTTGAATGCCCTGTGGCCAGAAAGTTTGACAAGGCTTGATAAGCTGACAGTCAGCAACAGCGAAGTGATTAAGCAAATAGCCATCAATGCGCTGCTTAGACTCTATAAGAGATATTTATATATATTCTAGATATAGCTAAAGCTTCAGCTTCCTCTCGATTTAGTCAACTAGCTTATATAGAGTATCAACATAGTTGAGCTGCTGCCAGCTTCTTGATGTTTCTTCTGAAATGCCCGGAAGTTTGGTGTTAGAAATCGAGACAAACCGACGACAGACGCTCTAACTGCCGGCTGCGCCTGCTGGCGAAGGAAGAGCAACAGCAGCAGCAGCAGCAGGAGGCGCAGGAGCAGGAGGAGTAGGAAAATTGCGCTGCTCAATCCAAGCATTGCTTGAAATTCATTAAACTCGACGGCTCGCATATGCGTGCAACTGGCATTTTGGATGTAGGCAGCCGCCAACCCCCCCCCCCCCCCTTTCCTGCTAATTTTTCACAGACTCTGTTTGAGCCACCCTCGGACTTTGGGTGTTCGTTTTGACCCGTTTTCTGCTCTACGCTTTTATTTTTGGCTCGCTCGGTAAGTTATTAACATGACTTTATTAACACTCAATTTGCGGTCGTTGCTCGTTTCGGGGCACACTTGCATTTTATTTGCACACAAAACATTGCGCGAGGCATAAAAAAAAAGCAATAAACAGGCAAAGAGCAGCATCGAAGTGCTGCGCCAATTGAAGAGGCGTAGCGGGGGCTGGGTGTGGTAGGGGCTGAAGCCAAAACAAAAACAAGCAACTATTTTAAATACGCAAGCAACAAAAACAAAAACAAAAACAAAAATTGATGCAAAATGTTAAAAATTATAGACACGCCGAACATTTGTTTAAACAAGAAGCCGAATACCACAGCACGCTGGCCACACTCCGACTACACGGATTGTACAGAGCCGTGCACTGCGGGCAGCCGACGTTGCGGTTGCAGCTGCTTCGCCAGCAATCCCCTCCCGCTGCACCAAGCACCTAAGTGCCCTTGCTCACATCCATGTTCAGGTTCATGTCCAGCTGCAGGTTATTGCCGTTTCAGTTTTTTTTTTTTTTTTTAATTTTTTTTTTCAGCTGCAGGTGAAGCCACAGTTTTGCGCTATTTGGCAGCTCCAACTGTGTGTAGTCCATAACCACACTGTGACACCAAATAGTTGACACAACAGGCCACTGAAAAGTGAAAAATCAGTTGGAAAATATATATATACATATATATCCTTTTTTTTTTTTGAATTGAAAAAGTTTTTTTTATTGCTTTATTTTCTTTATTTTTTAGTAAATTATTTTTAGAAAATTTTTAGAAATTGTCAAAATGGAATACAAAATATCTAGCAAAATGAATTCTTATCAATAGCAAACTCTTATATATAAAGTATTTTTACATAGTTAATTGAAGTTCATTTTTGCTGGAATTAAGAAGTTCGTTTACAAATATTTTTCTTTGAAATATCATTTATTAATAATAATTTAGTACATTTTAATTTAGTAAATATAATAATAAGTTCCCTTTGCTGGAGTTGACAAATGATTTTCTATTTGCAAAATGTTTTAAAAATATTTTTCTTTGAATTCTAATCTATTAATAAGAATTTAGTGAAGATTAATAATAAATTTCATTTGCTGGAGCTCAACTCCAGTGCTCTTCTGAAATAATCTATAATATTAATAAATTAAAATTAATAAATAAATTAAATTAATATTAATAAAAAGTCCAATTTACTGCTCTTCTATCTGAAATATGTTTTAAAAATATTCTCACTTTAATTTTAAATTTAATTTATTAATAAGAATAGAGTAAATATTAATAAAAAATTTCATTTGCTTTTAACAATTTATTAATATTAATAAATATTAACTCATAACTATTTTGTTGTTTAAAAATATTTGTAAATATGAATTCAAAGTTACTTTTGCTCTTGATTGAGGAAAATGATTGTTTGAGTTTAAGTATTTTGTATTTTGTACGGTAAATAAATAAATGAATTAAAAAAAATAAATAAATAAATAAAATTAAATAAAATTTAAAAAACAAAACTATAAAAAAAACTGTTAATTATATATATTTATTGTATGTTTTATATATTTATTGTTCAGCAGTAAAAACTCCTTTTACTCTGAGTGTTACAAGAAAATTTGTTCATTGTTGTTCGAGTAGAAGCTCGATGATAACTACAAAAGTCGTGTGATGTAAATCATCGTCTTTAGTGTGTGTAGAAGCTGTTTTTTTTCTTAGATGTATGATAATGTAGTATAGAACAAACGAATATATGAAGTAAGAGAACTGTTGTGGGAGTTATGCTATTAACAGTGCATAATACTGTTAATAACATAGCATGGTGATGTTAGGCTGGAGCAGTTTCTGTTGGTTGAATTTTGACATTAACAGTTGTAATATTGACTTTATTTTTTATTTTATTTATTATTTTATTTATTAATTTATTATTTTATTTATTAATTTATAAATTAAAATATTATTCATATTAAATATATAATGATAATTAAATTTAAGAAACCTTTAAAAATAGTACTATATAATTTTATAGTTTTTATATATTTTCTAAACATTTATCTACAATTTAGTGAGAGTTTCAAGCGAGGACAGATCTATAAATATTACTTACAAATTTTTAAGGCAATCTGCACAATTATTTACTTGTCAGATTATTTAAAATATTTACATAATTATAAATATTTTTCATTTCATTTTGCTATTATAATATTAGTAAAAAAAAAAAAATTAATAAATTAAAAATGCAGAAAGAAATTTGTTCGCCTGCTCAAATATGAAGTTTAATGGAATTCAAACGAAACAATTTCGAGCAGCTTCACAGATTTACTGTCATCTTTTTTTTGCTGTGAGTCTGACCACGTTTTGCTTTGTGTTTTTTGTTCATGCAATTTTCACGTTAATTACACAGCTGACACTGCAAATGGAAATTGGATGCAGCCTCAGATGGCAACAGCAAAAATCAGCACCTGTCGGGCCAAAGGAGATGGACATGGGCGTGCCGGGGTAGGGGTTGGGGACACACTTGATGTCCATCCATTTGAGAGAGGAATTTTGAGTGCCCAAAAGGCATCAAAGCAGGGCAAAAACTAATTGCAACAGAACACAAGCACAAACAGCAAAACCAGCAACAATTATATACAAAATTGAGGCTAAAAAAACTTTATTAATTGCAAAAATGCCCTCGCCAGGCAGCGGAAATAGTTGAAATTGAGACTGAAATGCCCAAGGGCCGGGCACTGCCAATGCCAATGCGAATGCATGGCTGGGTAGGTGCGGGGCATAGTTGGAACCGGAAAAGTTGACAACTTCATTTGCAACCGTTGCTAGAAGAAACACACCAACTACCACCCACTTCGACGAACCCCACCTACTTTATTCATTGTTCTGCTGCTCGCACCTACTTAACTTTTAATTAAAGCAAACAAAAGCCAAGCCAAGGCAAGGCAAGGCAAGGCAAGGGAAAACAAGGAGGACGGGGCTTGTGTACTGGCTCTGAGAAATATCAAATGACGCCAAGTGACAAAAACCGTAAAACGAAACGTGCAAATAAAATGTTGGCTGTAACAAAAGCTGTCGAAATTAAATGGGCCGCCAAAGCGTAGATGCCAGAGAGAGAGAGAGAGAGAGAGAGAGACCGAGAGACTCTTGCCTGAATGAGGCAGCGAGACTGTTAGGGGGCGAGAGACAAGGGAACTCATTGTCTTTTTGAGCTTTCGCCTTTGATGTTGCCCAAAAATTTGCATATCATGATACGCAGCTAAGATGCAGACACACACAAAGACAAAGCGAGAGCGAGAGAGAGTGAGATAAACTGAGAGAGAGAGAGAGAGAGAGAGAGACAATGAGTGGGCATGACAGCCGCACTTTGAAACTAAGAGATCCACGCGAACTTTCACTTTGTATTCTTCTTACAAAATTTTGCTTGAAATTTAAATACAGAATTAAAGATTGTCTGCCCGATAACTAATGTCATTCCATGTGAAAAAAAGTCAGAAACTTTAAATAATAATTTGCTTAACATGAATCGGGTTTGAGAACTGTGCGATAATAAAATTTTGTTTTTAATAAATATTTAATGGAATGTAATTAATAAAAACAAAGGTATTAAATAGCGTTTAAAAATCGTATAAATTGAGCCTTTGTTTGGTCAGGCAGGGCTGAGCAACAAGCAATTAAGCTCAGCAAATAATTTAATTTATTAATTGAATCAATGGGCTACAACAGAGAGAGGACATCATGAAAACTGAACAAAAAAAAAAAAAAAAAAAACAAAAATATAATAATATTAAAGCACATAAATTGTTGAAATTGCAAATTATGAATATATGCAATTAAACACTAATGAGTGGTATTAATGTTGGCTAAAGTGGTAATAAGTTTAACAAAAAAAAAAAATCTATACATAGAATGGGCAGCCATAATATAATATTACACAAACATACATATATGTATTTGTATAAAATACTAATCAAATATTTAACGAAGCAAAATGCATTGAACCCTCAATGATTTTTTGTGTAAATATAAATTAAAATAAAATAATATTTTTACTATATAGTAATAATATGAAAGCTATCAACTGTGCCTTGAATTACCTTATATTTATATTTGTTTACTTATTTACTTTTATACACTGAAACAAATTTATTCTGCATAATAGCAATTAAGCGTAAAATAGTCGCTAATGTATTTAATTATATATGTTGATCACATTATTGAAGACAAAATCCAGAAAGTGACAAAAAAAATATCAGGAGAGATTAAATTCCCATCCAAATAGACTAACCAAGCGCCTAGGTAGTGCAGCTCTCAGCCGTCGTACTGGCACTAGGAGAAGATTAAAACGACTTCAACTTCAAGATCTGCTAGATCGCGTCTTGACCTGTACACCTTCCCATTCCTTGTATCCCTAAAATATCTAATAAAATTATCTAAAATGTATATATATGTGAAATAAGTTAATTTCTAATGAGAAAAATGACCAGAGAGTGAGTTACGGCAACTTAAAAAAAAATGAAAATAGATCAAAAATCATTTATTTGCAATTTTGTATTAATTAATTAATTAATTATTTTTTAACATATAAACAAATTTTAATAATTAAAAAAAATAAAACTTTTTTAACAACTCAAAAAAAAAATTATTATTTTTTAATTCAATTAAATTTTTTTTTTTTTTTTAAGAAATATAATCGTTTCAAATTTCATTTTTGAGCAGACAAAAGTATATAAGTTATAAGTAGAGTTCGCAACAGAATATTACATTGAGCGTAGCTGATTTATAGAAATGACATATTCATATGATTTTAGCTGCTAGATGGAACAACATAAGATAACTAGCATAAAAAGGAGTAAATCTGATAATGTTTTCTCTTAAATAAGTCAGCAGTCTAAGGCGGTTTGAAGGTTTCACATGAATTACTTATTTAAGTAAAAGTATTTCTAAAAATATATTTTTAACACATATTTTTTTAATAATTCAAAAAATAATAATTTCCTAAGTTTTTATTTATTTATTTTTTTTTTTTTTAAGAATTATTTCACATGAATTACTTAAATACTTTACTAACTAAAAAATATATATATATTTTTTTTACATATATTTAAATATAACATGAGCCTAAATATATCTGAACTCAACTTTTTATGAATGTATGTATTATTAAGAAATAATAGACAAATATGAGTAAAGAGTAACAAATTCTCTGTTGAAAAGCGACAGCCAAACACTGTATACTTTCACATTAATCCATAGGCTTTATGTAAACAGATATTGTATAAATAATAATAAAGGAAAAAAGCACAAAAAAAAAATAAATAAAAATCAGTGTATAAAAATAAAAATAAAAATAAAGAAAATACTATTATGCTAACTGCATTTTAAAATTAAATGTATTTTAACACCTTTGTCGATTATTTACATTATTTTTTTTCATTAAATTTATATTCAAAAGACTATTGGCAAATGACTATTAAAAGATATATAAATCAAATAAATTTAAGTCGTATGGATATTTAATACTAGAGTAATTCTATAACATCAAACTGTTATAAGTTTTTCAAGGCAATCGATTACATTTTTTAAAAGTTTTAATATGAGAAGGTAAAACTATACGCAGCCTCAACAAAAAAATCTGTACTTTCCTTTGCATATTCAAAAAAAAAAAAATGTAAGCTCATATCACAAAATAAAAAAAAAACTTGCTTTGCCATATATATTAATTACAAAAAAAAAAAAAAATTATCCATTCCACTACAAACTCAGGCAACAGAAATGTGTGCGTGTGTAAGTGTATTGCGTGTATCACGTAAAAAATTTGTTGTTTGTTTGCCACAAAGAGACATAAAGCAAGAAAAATGGTGATGAGAGAGTGGGAGAGAGATAGATAGAGAGAGAGGTTGAGAGAGGAGCAGAGAGAGCTAGCGTGAAGGAGTCACAGTCGCGCTGCATGGAAATTAAATGGCGTGCCATTTCCGTGTCGTGACTGTCATTTCCGTTTCCTGTATTTATACAAATCACAAAGTAAGCCAAATACATGCCAGGCACGCAAGCGTCGCCTTGCCCTGTGTCTCTGTGTGTGTGTGTGTGTGTATGTGTTTTTTATAGCAGCCGAAAAAAAGTTAAAAATACCGAAAAACGAGCATAAACTTTAAATGTCTTTATGAAGCCAACAACAATGAGACAGACGCATAAACTTAAAACGAAATAAAATCAAATAAACAAACGTGTAGCGAAATAAAAATGAGCAAATGTATGTGTGTGTGCGTGTGTGTGTGTGTGTGTGTGTGTGTGTGTGTGTGTGTGTGTGTGTGTGTGGCATGTGGTGTGCGCGGGGTGCATATAACAGGATATTAACGAAATGTCAACATGTTTGACAAAGTGAAAATTACACAAACAATGCGAACGCAGCCGCAGAAACAGAACCTAAGAGCCAAGGCTATGCCCAAAAGTCGCTGTGTGTGTGTGTGTGTGTGTGTGTGATGTGGGCGAATACAAAATGAGCCAGCGCCAAAAGAAAGCATATAAAAAAAAATAAATAAACCAAAAAAAAAAAAAGAAAAAAAAAGCGAACCGCTTAATTAAATTGTTTGCGGGCATTAAAATGACAAAATAAAAAAAAAAAAAGTCAGCGAAAGGCAAAGCGAAACGAAAACTTGAGCCAGGGCGGGTCACAAGTGTCGCCAGTTGCGCTGTCAAGTGTCGCAATGAAGTCGCAGCAAGACAGAGAGAGAGAGAAAGAGGGAGAGAGTAAGAGAGAGATGAGAAATATGAGCTCAGTCCACAGACCACGACGACCCCATTGTGATGGCGGATTAGCTGCTGACATTCAAGTGAATTGTAAGCGTGTCAAAGCATGGCGAAAGGATTAAACTAAGGATTATAACTGACATGCAAACACACAGACTCAAACACACACACACACACACACACACACACACATGCATAAGAAAGAGAGACACAATTAAATCCCCAGCGACAGTCGATGAAGTTGTCAGCATATTAAAAGTACATCAAATGCTCAACTGACGCGCAACAAAAGTTATAAATGTATTTTTAAGAATGTGCTTAAATTCAGATATTTTTAAAATAATTTCATAATTACAAAACAATATATGTGTGATATTAATGTGAGCGAAGTGACAAGCAAAAGTTTTATAAAAATAAAAAAAAAATAATAATAATAAAAAATAAAAATAAAATATAAGTAAGCAATATATTGTAGCTATAATAATGTGAATGTTCTTAAATATAGATATTATTTAACGATTGTTTATATAATATTTCTTTTTTATTTTTATATATTAATTCAAAAATAATAATAATAATAGCAAAAATATATTTATTAATTTTATAAGTCTTTCCGATAATTTCGTAATAAAACAAATTTAAAGTAATACAAATATATTAAAATAAAAATTTAAAATTATAAAATTTATTTAAATAAATATATATTTATATTTATTTAAAAAAAAAAATTCCGATAATTTTGTAGTAAATATTTATTATTATTATTATTATTATTATGTATATTTATTAAAAAGAAAAACACTTTCTGATAATTTTTTATTAAATGAATACTAAATAAATACTAGTAAATAAAACTAACAAATTGTCGGAAATTAATTTTTATAATAAATATCAATAAATATTTAATTGAAATATATTTTATGATTTTATAATTTTAAATATTTATTTTACATAAAATAAATGAATTTAAAATAATTAATAGAAGCTTATAAGTTTTTTCTGCAACTCTGATTCCAATCAGTCAATCAATGCACAAATAAAAGGCAATACGATTTTATTTAATTTGCTTATTGTTTATTAATTTATTATTTATTAATTTAGTGCTGTGGTATTTGTATAGGCAAATCAATTATATGCGAAAGCGAGAAGATAGGTGTTGCACGCTTGATGCCGACTTTCGTCGTTAAAGAATAGAAAAAATACAAGTAAAAGCAAATAAGAAAAGAAGTCAAGATTAGGTGCGTAAGTGCACTAAGAGTGAATAGGAATAACAAAGAAGAAATTGACTTAAGAGAACTAAATCTATAAGCAATTATGTATTTAAAATTAAATATTTAAAATTATGAAACATATTTCAAGTAAAAAATCTATTTATTTTGGTTAACATTTAAAATCTATTTTAAGTAAAAATATATATTTAAGTTAATACTTAAAATTATAAAATTTTAAAATATATTTCAAGTGAAATAGATATATATTTTGGTTAATATTTAAAATATATTTTAAGTAAAAATATATATTTAAGTTAATATTTAAAATTATAAAATTGTAAAATATATTGCATGTAAATAATATATTATTGTTAAATAAATGTTTAAAATTATAAGAAATATTTTCGTTCTTTTGTGTTTGAACTTGATTTAATTCTATTATCATTATTATTATATTTTTTCATTATCTTTATTTTTATTATTATTTCGAATGCATGTAAAAATATTTAAATATATATCTTTAAATCATTAGTGAAGTGTATTATAAGAGTCCCCTGCATATTACTATAAGCAAGCACATAAATTCTATATAACCCAGCAAATATTTATATATACATATATTTTAATGACAGTTATTTAAGATAAAAGACCACTTAGTTGACATTGCGGCTGAAATAAAAAATAAATAAAATAAAAGAGAGAGAAAACGTACAAAATAAAATCAAACAGCACTCAAGGTACTTTTATGGCGCCCGCACCATACGCTGCACTCCACGCTGGCAAGCGCCTTGTCATGCTATTTACATTAAATTCATATTAATAAAATTTATATAATACGATAAACCGACAACGACAACAACAACAACAACAACAACAACAATGCCTGTCATGCCGGCGAATCGAAGCTGACAGAATTTAAAGGCAACAATTCTGTGATTTTGTTTGTGTGGCAAATTTAAGAGCTCTGCTTGTGCATGTGTGTGAGTGTGTGTGTGCGTGTATGTGCGTGTGTAACTGTTTATGTTCATGCGTATAAGTGTCCAATATTATGCAATTAATTGCATTGACAGCATTATGAAACCTTTGCGAACAATGCAAGCTGACAGCTCCAATAAATGCCCAGAAACTGGACCATAACATTGGCCCAGCCAGACATGCGGGCGGGCAGATGGGGGGTAGATGAATTGGGGCGTGGTTTTGTCTGCCTCCTGACCAATGCCGCATGTTAGTGGCCACTGTTGAATGTGATTGTTGTTACAGTCATTGTTGTTGTCGCCAGCAGCAGCAGCAGCAGCAATTGCAATTTAGTAGCAAAAAGCCTGGCCAAAGTGTTGCACTCGAGCAATTAACTGGGCGCCCTCCCGGTCAGACATCATCCCGCCCCTCCCCCCACCCCTTGCTGGCCATCAATTGCCAAAAATGTCTCCTGTTCAGGTTTCGCACTCGACACTCGACACTCGCACCATGCGGCGTATGCGCAATCAGTTAAAGCGCAAATATTTTATGAGCCATGCGGCAACTGATTTGCATATTTGCCAGAATTTATAGCTATGTATGTGTTGCATCCACAACATTCAGCTCCTGTCCCATGCAATTGCTCGTATTTGTAATCAGCGTGACCGAAATCCGAATTTAAATGTAGAAATTTTTACCGTGAATACGAAATAGAAGCGAGACACATAAATAGGCTGGCAAATTCGTGAAATATATTGTTGGTTTTAAAACCTAAATAGAGAATATAGAAGTAAAATAATAAAAAGGGCGTGCAATTAGCATGATGAAACATTGATATGCGTTTACCTTTGATTGAATTACCAAATGACAAAGGCAGTTTTATATTATAACAGCGAATTTACGTAGTTAAAATATTAATTGAAATAAAGCAATATTTTTTGTAATTTGTATTCATAAAGCATTATTTAAAATACTATATTTGTTATTTAAAAATAATAATAATAATTTTAAATAATTTTTTCCTAAATGTTCTAAATTTATTTAAATATGTGCAAATATAAAAATATCTTTTTTAACCATTTAAATTATTCATTTTTATAAAATGTAATTAATGTTTTTACTTTTACTTTTTCTTCAAAAAGTATTTAATTATTTTTTAGCATTTGAAATTAAATATTTTGAGTATATAATTCTTGTAAATATTTTTTTCCACATTCTTTTCATTGCTTTGTAATTTAACAGCGAATTTACTGAAGTTAAATATTAATTGATAATATACAGAAATATTTTGAATATACTTAAAAATAATCATTAAAAAATAAAAACATGAATTATATATTATAAATATAATATATAAATATTATATTTATATTTTTTATATATTATTATATATTATTAAAACGAGCATTTATTACAAAAAAAAAAAAAAATAAATAAATAATACATATTAAAATATTTATATTTCTTATATACTTTGATATTTTGAATATATTTTTTAAACGAACATATATGAAAAAAATAAATAAAAACATAAATTATATGTTCAAAACATTTATAATTGTTATTCATTTTGCAATATATTGAATAATTTTATTTATTAAACATTTTTTTATAAAATATATAATTATATTATATATCTTAAAATTAATATTTAAATGTATTTAAAAAATTTTTTTATTTTTATTTTTAAACAAGCTTTTAAGCTGACAGTTTTTTGTTTTCTAGCACTTATCTCCGCTTGTATACCCTGCAATCAATTAATCATTCAAACAGGCGAACATGAGGAGGTAAAATAAATTCTCTTAATATCAATTGCCATAAAACTTTTCCAAACTTAGAAAGAAATTTGCCATCTAAACCATCCCAATATTCACTACAATTTAATATGCCCAGAAATGTTTGTTAAATTTTGTCAAATCCTCGCAAGTTCTTCTACAAATATCACATGGCATGCTGTTAGACCATATAAGCCACAGAATATCACATGTCTTGACCCAAGCTGTCATTGGCCTGGATATGGGGACTTGGAATTTAGGTGGATGCGCAGGCTTCGCCTGTCAGTGTCCAGCTTTGTCTCTGATTGAATTAAATTGGCTTGGCTGCCGTGTAGTACAAGCAGTCTAGCTGTAGCTGCTACTGCTGCTGCTGCTGCTGCTGCTGATGTTGGCCATATTTCCTGTTCGTGCCGCAATGTTGCAATGCTGCAATGTTGCTTGTCTGATCGGCATACGCATTCATTCATTCCCATGTCTCGACAGTTGGCATTGTCAGCTCAACTCGAACGTGTTAGAATTTCAAGTCCAGCAAACACTAAACTAAAGTTTATGGATCGCTTTTGCTGCGGCGTAGAGGTGGGTGGGTCGGTAGCTTGTCGAAAATTAAAACCACACGCGCTCATAAATAAAATGGCCAAACCTGCAAGGGAATCACAACCAAACAAAAAAAATAAAATAAAATAAAATAAAATAAAAAAGAAAACAAAAGCTGAAAAAAATCATTTTAAAAAATTGGCACAAAAAATTCTGAAGCCGCATAAAAATTGTTAAACGCCAAAAGCATCAGTAAAAATCTCCCTATTCCCTTTGCATTCACCCCACCCTACCTTACCCCACCCCAACCCCTTCTCTATCCTACCTCAATCCCTGCCCAACAGCCCGAATGCAGCAGCAATTTGGCGCAGATATTGTTTAATTTATTGCATTTTACAGCATGCCCGTCTTTTGCCTTTTGCTGGCCACGATTTTATTTTCATTTTTGTATTTCCTTTTATTTATTTTTTGGTGTAGCCAATGTGATTGTTGTTGTTGTTGTTGTTTTTGTCGTCAATGGACAACAATAAAGCAAAGGAGTGGCTCGCCTGGTTGGCTAGATGGCTGCCAGGCTGATGAGAATGCGGCTCGTGGTGGGCATTGGGCATTGGGCTGGGGCCTTGGCAGTTTAAGCCTTTTGACAAAAGCATTTTACGCGCTGTGGGCCAGCCTTGCTCGCTGGCTGTTTGAATTTTTATGAAACTGACAATACGACATCGATCATTGGGGCTTCACAGCACGCTGCACCGCCAGTAGGGTAACAGCAACAGCAGCAGCAGCAGGAGCAGCAGGAGCAGGAGCAGGAGCAGGAGCAGGAGCAGGAGCAGCAGGAGCACCAGCAGGAACAGGAACAGTACAGGACAGCTGCCCTGTCAACATTCACCGCAGTCGCGGCATACAGGACATTTGTTATTGTTTTTTCGGTCAGATACCATTTCAGTTTTATATGGCCAGTAATTATTCGCACTCGCCTTGTGGCTCTGGAGCTTTTGTCTGTGCTCCCTTTTTTTTTTTTTTTTGCTTTTATATCACTTTATTTCGTACAGTGCATTTAATGCAGTTGCTGAAGAAAAACTTCGTATATTTGTATTCTTCTCTAGTAAAAAGAAGTGAAAGAGAAGAGAGAGAAGAGAGAGAGAAGAAGAGAGAAAAAGAGAGTAACGGCATGTATAAGAACTATATAAGGACTGTATAAGGAGTTAAGGACTTGTAGTCGGCACTATGTTAAAATGAGGTATAGGCATAAGACTACTAAACTTTATATAGTTCAAAATTTTCTAGAGAATATTTTTAGAATTTTTATAAACAAATTTATTAATATTTATGAGATAGGAGACTTTTACTATGGAGAAATTTCAATAATAAATTTCACATTTTTACAATTTATATTATATTTTTGTTATTCAAATTTATTTAAAAATAAATTTAGATATTAGATATATTATTCAAATTTACATTTTGACAATTTATATAAAAGATATAAGATTGGAAATTTTTACTGTTGAAAAAATTTAAAGGAAACTTACTAAATATGTTATTTATTTATTTGAAAATCAATTTAGATACTAGATATATTATTAGGATTAAAATTTTTACAATTTATATAAATGATATAAGACTGGAAATTTGTACTGTAGTGAAACATATTAAATATGTTATGTTATTTATTTATTTGAAAATAAATTTAGATACTAGATTTATTATTTATAAATTTTACAATTTATATAAAATACTTTATTAATATTTATAAAATTGGAAACATTTGCTAATATATTATTAAATAATATATAATATTATTCCAATTTACATTTTAACAATATTATATGAAACATAATTTTATATAAAATAATTTATAAATGTTTATAAGATTTGGGCATTTAATTATAGAGATACTTCAATAACAGATACCAGATATATTATTTATATTTATTTGAAAATAAATTTAAACTACTTTCAACAAGCATTAAGCATAACAATTTAATAGAAAACATAAAAAAATAAAAATAAAAATACAAAAATATCTCAAAATCTGTAAATTTTCTAAATATTTATGTAATTCATAATATATATTATGTAAAACAAAATATATAAAAATAATAAAAAAAAAAAACCTTACATAAATATAAATGAATTGATATTGCATATATTAACCTTCCCATTGTTTTCCCATCAAGTAAGTATTGATATCATGTGGCCACAACACTCTATCATAATCGAATGGCGATTGCTCAATGAGCCGGCTCATTAAGTTGATTGAACGCACAAAAGTAAGCAATGCTTCTATGCTAATTTCAAGCTGACGCAGTGCAAAAAAAAAAAAGCTAAAAAAGAAAAGGAAAGCATACAGTGAAATCAAGAGCCATAAGAAACATTAAAGCACTCGCTTGCCTACACACACACACACACACACATACACACACACTCACTTAACCCCCTGGCAAAAAGCACACAACATAGACGCAGTGGCTTAGTTAAAGCCTATGGAGAAGAAAGTCAGGAGTTGCTCGTGCCATGCGTGGTTTCATTTGCACGCTAAGCCTGCGCCACTGCCAGAGCAATGGGAAAAGAGAAAGAGAGTGAAAGAGAGAGAGAGAGACACACACACACACATGCATATTCAATTGGACAAGTGCGTGTAATTGACCCAAATTGTGATGAAATTGCACCAAAGGAGCACTTTGCCAGTTCACCGACTATAACAGAGAACAGCAGCAACAGCAGCAGCAGTTACAGACGGCCAAGTAAAAGTAAAATCAAACTCAAAAGCTAACCAAAACGAGGCGCACAATCAACAACAGCAAACTGCCCAACAAGGAATTCCAAGGCAACCCATCCACCCACATGGCCAGATGTCTGTGCTACCTAGTAAAGGTAATGCCCAGCTGCCAGTCTGAAAGCTAGCCTACTGTATCTGCCCAGCTGCCTGCATGCCTTTTTTGGCCAGACAGGACCACAAATTTGTGCGCCATTGATTGCATTTGGGCCATGGGCTGAGCAATGGTCATAAATGGAGCCAAAGATGCAGGGCAACTGGAGGCGCTAGTGAGAGCAGAGGACATCGCCCAGCTGTTTCAAGTTAGCATTTTTGTGAGGGCTAATGGCAACATTCGCTTATCTTTGACAGGGCTTTGTCAACTTGTTGTCGAATTTTGCAGCCATGTGCCTTAATAAAATTACTAAAGTTTTGAGCACTCCAGCCAGCAGCCCAAACAATGGCTGACAAAGCAGTTAAAGTTGCATTCAGCAAAAGAACGTCTTGAGTTAAATAGAAATGTTTAATATATCGCGCAGCTAGATGAAAATTGTATGCCCTATTGCCAGGGAAAATCCAAAATATTTAAAATAAATAAATAAATAAAAAAAATTCATAATTATTATTAATAAGAATTAATGATTCAAATTAATCAAATAAAATTAAAATTATTAATAAAAATTAAATTTTAGCAAATTTGATTTAAAATAAAATGAGAAAATAAATACAAATTATTAATATACTTTTGCATTAAAATAAAAAATAAAATAAATTTAAAAAACAGTTCAACTTGTTTGGATTCTGAAATAAATTAAAATAGACATTAAGTTTTACATTTTAATTATTTTTAAATGCATTTAAATACTTGGTATTTAAATGTTGAAACATATAATTGATTTAATGTTGAAAACTTAACAATAAAATTATTTTACTCTACTAAAATAAATATGTATATTCAGTTATATATGTAATATATATATTAATTTATTTGTTAATTAAAATTATTAAATTTCTTTAAGTAAATTATTTCAATTCAATTTCACATATTTTAAATATTTTAAAGACTGAATATTTTACTATTTCAATTATTTTTGCATTAATTTATTTGTTATGTGAAATTATTAAATTGCTTTAAGTAAATTATATAAATTAATTTTTAAAAACTATTTAAGTAAATTTTTTGCACATATTTCAAATATGTTTAAAACTGAATATTTCACTATTTCATTTATTTTTCAATTTTGTAATATTTCATAAATATTTAAGCATTAATTTATTTGTTAAATAAAATTATTAAATTTCTTTATGTAAATTATTTTAATTAAATACAGTAAATTATTAAATTTATTTACGTTTTTTTTCGCATATTTTAAATGTATCAAAACCTTGAATATTTCACTTATAAAATCATTTTAGTTTTAAGTTCAAATATGAAGTTTAAATAAAAAGAAAAACATGATTATTGTTTTCTACATAAATACATTTTTATCAACTATTAAATAAAAAATAATCTTAAAATTAATTAATAAAACAATACATAAATGTTTTCAAATTCAGAAAAATTGTACTCATTTGGACAGTATTAAAAGAAATTAATTATATATTTACGACACATTTATATACATTAAATATTGTAAAATACAAAATATAATTCTGAATAAATCTTTTATGTTAAATTTGCATTGCTTAAACTTATTTTTTGTGCATAATAAACATGAATTTAAATTTGCATAATTTTCTTAAAAATATAATATATTTAAATAGAATTCTATTGCTAATGTTTTATGCCTTACTTCAGTGTTTGAATTCTGAGTACTGATAGAAAACTTCGCTTCAGTTGACATCAAATGACAAGCCATCTCAGCTGTCGGAGGCGAGTGCATGTTACGTAAAACTTTGCGTATTAAATGCATCCCAGTTACCCTTTAACGGTGTTGGGCATAAAAACTTTAGCAAGTTATCAACAATTACGCATAAGCAAAAAGCAGAAGTTGAGTAAAAAAAAAATAAAAATAAGAAAAACAAAAAAAAAAAAAACCAGCATAAAAATAAATAAATGCCAGGCAAAGCAGGCGCAAGACATCAGACAAAAGCAAAGTCGAAGACAACGGCAATAAAAAGCAGCTGCAAGTCAGTGCCAGAAGAGATTTTCGGTGCCGTAGCAACTTGATGGGGAGGACGGACGGATACGTCCGGACAGCGACTCATTTGCACTCAACTGCAGCTGGCCTCGTCCTACTCCGTTTGATAGCGTCAGTGCAGCAGTTGCCTCTACAATTGGGCACTGAGCTGCTTAGCTCTTAAGCGCTGTGACAACTTTTTAAGCAACTTAAGAGTGAAGTTTCTAACAAGTTGGCCAGGAGTCGCACGAACAGTTACCTGCAAATCGTGATAAAGATGAAGATGCAGATGCAGATGCTGATGCACAACTTCCAGCTTGCCACTCGCGGCTGACAACTTGCAACGCACAGCTCACACTGCTCACAGCTCGTTCAAGTTGCGTTTCAGTTGCTTTTGTTTAAGTTGTGCGCGCACAGGAATAAATGAAGGTATCAAATTAAAATAAGCTCCACCAGGTGTGCAGACGAAGCACCACACACCAAAATGCAGCGTCTGCCTCTATCTCCCTCTCTCTCTCACTGTTTGTTATGCTTAAGCAAGCAGCTGCAGCTCTTTCGATTCCACTTGGCCTTTGTCTAAGGCAAACAAATGCCAAGCTTCTTCTTATGCTTGCGCTGCCAAAAATTTCTACAATATTCACTCATTTGGCATTAATTTTATTTGTTTGCCAACGCCAAAGCCAGACGCTCTTATATATATACATATTTTTTTCTTTTTCTTTCGGCATTTGCATTACCTGAGCAGTGTCAATGCTTAAGAGCCTCTGTTCAGCTGAACTCTAATATGCATATAGGAAAGCTCAAATCATTATTTTTGCCATGATACAAATGAGATTGGTTCCATACAATATTTTTCTCTTATTAAAAAGCTTTATTGCTTACAATAGATTTATTAATTTCAACTATAGCGTAATATTTAAAGACAGAAAACTTATTAGGCTGCGCAAATACATAACTGTTTCTCTATGTCCATTTACCCACATGAGTATTTACCCACACACAAAAAAAAAATTCTCAGAGAGCAACCGATTGCATCGTTGCTTTAACAAGTTCGTTTGCGATCGTAGAGCAGGCATTCGTTTTTGTTTTGTTTTGTTTTGCTCTCGTTGTTCAACGACCGTTGAATGAAGCAAAAAAATATTTTTTTGTGTGTGTATTAGTGAGCGAGGGCTATCTTCGCTAAACACAGTTGCGTTTGTTAAATGTGTGCGTGTAAATGTGTATGTGAATCTTCTTGAGTCTTTTGCTTACCTACTGTGCGAACGACAATCGTATCACTATGTCTCTCTCTCACTCTCTCTCATTTAACAATGTTCTTCGTAAAACGAGCATCACACGAACAGTTCAACTCAAGGCGCTCAACAGAAAGGAAAACGAAAAGAACCGAAGACTCTTGCTAACAGCGAGAGCAACTGAGAATGATTTTTTTCGGTAGATCTCACACAAAGTACATACATATGTACATATAAATGTATTACAATTTTCTAGAGTTTGTTACGTCAATATTTGGTTGTTATTAAAAGTCTAAATAGTGAATTACTATTTTAATAAATATTTCTTCTTCATTTTAAGAACAGTCAAAATCAAGTTAGATAAAAATGTTTTCTCATATGTATTTCCTATTTCCATGAGAACATTATAATCAATTACGAAATATATCAAAATTTATAAAATTAAAAATAATAATAAAAAAATAAATAAAATCAAGTATAAATTAAATTTGATATTAAATGATTTATATATTAATATATATGTATATATATATTTCATACATATTAATATAAGTAATATAATGATATATATTATATAGATTAATATGTATTCATTGTTTAAAATATAAATAATAATATAAATAAACGAGTTATTGTAATTATAAATAACTTTCTTCAATTGTTTTGCGAAATTTATGTAAAATCTCTTATGCTTTTCACGTATTGAAAGCATTTCAGGACAGACTTAAAGTATTTTATTTTGTTTTCAGTTAAATTGGAACGTTTTTATATACAAATCCCCAACGATGGCTGTCCATTGTTAAATGTATGGCTTTATGAGCGGCTTTTTTCTGCTTATTCGTTAACTTGCCAATTTATGCGCACCAACAAAAACAAATAGCTTCAAAAGCAGACAGCTTTTATAGAACGAAAACAACAAAAATAAAATAAAAAAAAAAGAAAAATGAGAAAAAAAGGACAAAATCCGGCGATTATATATTTAAAAAAAAAAATTTAAATAAAAATAAAAATTAAAACCGTCAGAGCCAGAGAATCAAGGGGCGAGTTAAACGTCTGTAAGCAGCAAGTGTCAGGCAAGCAATTGCAGCACCGATTGCGTTGCCAGAGCTGGAGTCAGCACTAAGAGCAGGAGGCGGGGCGCGGCAGCGAGAGTGAGAGCAGGAGTTGGAGCTGGCGCTGCTCAATTTATGCATCAGCAACAACAACAACATGGACACAAAAAAAGTCTGCAAGCAAACATATATTTATATGTCTGCGCCCACCAGCTGTGCGTGCATGTGTGTGTGTGTGTGTGTGTGTGTGTGTGTGTGTGTGTGTGTGTGTGTGTGTGTGTGTGTGTGTGTGTGTGTGTGACTGTCTGTATGTGCTTGTGCATGGTGCCATGCATAAATTCGTAACTTGACCGCTTTTAAGTTGCATAAATTCTCGAATCCAAAGTGTCAACAGCACGAAATGCTGTTGTTGATTGTTGCTGCGTTTGCCATTGTTGTTGTTGTTGTTACTGCTGCTGCTGCTGCTGCTGCTGCTGCTCAGCTGGCCATGCGTTGATGATAAGCTTTACGCGTTCGCTGCTTGATGTCGCATTGTTGTAAAATACAGCAACAACAGCCAACGACGACAACAACAGGAAGCGGCCATTGTGTTGGTGCAAGAAAGATGGCCGCTTTGATCCGTGTTGATATCAGGCCACTGCAACATCAACAGCAACAGCGACAGCAGCAGTGGCCGCAGCAGCAGCAGCAGCAGCAGCAGCAGCAGCTGAGAGAGTGTTGAAAAAATGTGTGTGGATTATGCGACAAGTGCAGCGGGCAACGTCGAGTCGACTGTCACTGGCGCCCTTCAGCAAAGGGAGAGAGGCTGATGTTGCAGG
The DNA here is from genome assembly GCA_035047405.1 of Drosophila stalkeri. Classification (NCBI taxonomy): domain Eukaryota; kingdom Metazoa; phylum Arthropoda; class Insecta; order Diptera; family Drosophilidae; genus Drosophila; species Drosophila stalkeri. The sequence goes on from JAWNPR010000090.1 coordinate 19,432,906, forward strand.
AATTGGGTCGAGCGAGCTGCCAACGATGCTGACCGAGCATAGCTACTTCTCCTTTCCCTACTTTTTGTTGTTGTTTTTGTTGTTCAGTTAGTCTGCGTTTAGTTGTTGACTCGATGCGTCGGTTGCATTGCCGGGTCACCTATGTCCATTGTCATTGGCCTCTCTGACTGACAGTCAGGCAGTCAGTCAGTCAGTCAGTCAGTCAGCGAGTGCAGCTGGACATCAGTGGAGGCGCAGTCTGTTTGCCAGTCTGTCACACAGCTCACATTCATTTAGAGTGACTCGCCTCGTTTTTGCCGGAGCTGACCCAGCCCTAAAAGTGGCCACATATGCCGGTGCCAAGCAGTGTCAATGGCACTAACAAAAGCCTAGACCTTTTTGGTGAGAACAATTCGAAATGATAGATCGTTGAACATTTCAAAAATAATTACAAATATTATTTTTTATATGAAATTATATATATACAAAAGTTCACTAAAAATATAAATTCATATAAAATGAGAAGATTCACGGAAAAGAAAACTAAATTAAATTGTTATTTCAAAATATATAAAAAAAATAAATAAAAATTATATCAAAAGCAAATAATGTAGGTCTAATATACCAGTTGACCGTTTGTGAGAACAACCGTAACACAAATCATTCTCAGTTGCTCTCGCTCTTACTAACATGCAAGAAACTTCGATTCTTTTCGTTTTCCTTTTCTGTTGAGCGCCTCGAATTGAACTATTCGTGTGTCGCTCATTTTACGAAGAACATCGTTGAAGGAGCGAGAGAGTGAGAGAGAGACATAGTGATACGATTGTCGTTCGCACAATGAGATTGAGTAAGTAAGCAAAAGACTCAAGACTCTCACAACTCTCACAGAGCACAGCCCTCGCTCACTAATACACACCCAAAAAAAAAAAAGAAAAAAACATTTTGCTTCATTCAACGGTCGGCGAACAACGAGAGCAAAACAAAACAAAATCGAATGCCTGCTGTATGATCGCAAACGAACTTGTTAAATTGGTTGCTTTCTGAGCTATTTTTCGTAAACGAAGACTGTCGAAAAAGAGTCAGCAATTATTTATCTATGATAACAACATAAACAAAATGTGAGTAAAGATATTTTAAAAGAAAATTTTATATTTAAAGATGAATTCAATTTTAGAGAAAATAAAGTAAAATGCCTCAACGTTGACTGCCATAAAATTCTTTGTGAATCACACAAATATTCCTTTTGAAATTCTCAATTAGTAAATATATATATATTTCTTAAATATTTATAATCTGGTAGCCCCTCCTGATTGGTGTTTATTATTGATAAGTGTTGATTTCTTTAGGCTATATAATATATTTTTCAATTGTTTATCTTTAAATTGTCTCTAGTTTTGTAAATATCTGAAATAAATAAGAATAAACAAACTGAAAATTTTCATTTGAATTCGGTAGAGTTTCATACATTTGAGAAACTGATTGAAACAATTCAATTTGAATTACAAAAGCAATCCAAAGTAGTTGAATATAGTTTAAGAACTTAGCTTAAGATTTTCTTAGTCTATATGCTAACAATTTTAAATAAGCATATCTGATAAAGCCAGCTTCATTTTGTAATTCATATTCGTTTAAAAGCTAAATATAATCCATATAATCTGGGCAAGTGAAATGAAAGACCGATTTAAAAATGCAAAGCTTGGCTCTTCATTGCCTTTATTTTTGCCACATTTAAGTTTGAATATAACGCCTTTAAATTGAAAAACTAATATTTTAACTGGAAATTAAACAACAATTTGAGTTGCTAGCCCCAATTACCTGGCAACCGCTTTGGGCAGACCCCTTTTAACAGCTTCTCCTTTTTGCAGACATCCAACTGCACACACACACTTTTTGGTGCATTGTGCACCTTAACCAACACCAAAAAGCTTTCAGCTGGCCGCAACGAAAGCCAAGAACTAGGCCAGCCAGCCGGGGCGATTCGAGTACGGCGTGCTGACGTGCGGTCGCATCAACATGGCCCACCCACCACCACCCCGCCGCATCCAGTCCAAAAGATGAAAAACAAAGCACACCCATTCCCCTCCCCATCCAGTGGAAACCTTTCTCGCTGACCAGGCTGATCTCATGGAGTCCATGGTATACCATGACGTTCCGCCTGCCGTCTAAGTGCAGCGCATTGCGCGCATTACATAATAAATTCTCAGCTTATTTGCATAGTTTTGCGGTTGTGAGCAATGTCCAAGCGAAGTTAATGGAATTTCGTAATAAATTTCGCAACGAGCTGGTTAAACAGACTTTAACAGCTCATTGCAGTTGGCGCTGAAAACTGTGCTACACTTTTTATAGCAGCCAGAGCTTAGCCATCATAGCAAGCAAGCACAGCAATTACAACAAGTGCCAAATGCACATCAACAACAGTTAAGCACTCGGAGCAATAACAAAAGCAACAGCATCTAAAACGAGAAATGGAATTGAAGCTGCAGCTGCAGCTGGAACTGGAACTGAAACAGAAGGTGGAGCCAAAGAAATACGCCGCTGCCGACTTTTCAACAACTGTCGCCGGAAGCGCAAAGTTGCAGTCAGCAAGTGGCAGCGACAGAGGCAGAGGCAGCGGAAACAGCAGCGCAGTAAAAGTCGCACTACTTCTGTGGTTGTCAGTTGTTTTAACAGCTTAGCCAACCCCCAGCCCCACCCAGGGCATTCGGATTGCGCCGGAAATGTGCTGTCAATTTACGCGACGTCAACTTTTAAGTTCAGCCCTTTCGTTTGATTTGCACTTTAGTCTTAAGTTTGTGGCATGTGCTTTGTAATTGCCGTGCAACGTTGAAATTATACAACTCCATACAAAATATTGACTACAAAATGTCGATGGTGAAAAGCGCTTTTCTATGCCTATCTAGAAAGCAAAGTTTTAATATTGACAGCAACTGTCGAAAACTTATGCTGCCTTTTAATACCCTACACATCAGCAACGAAGAAGATGGAGAAGTAAAAGAAGATTGAGGCAAAAGAAAAAAATGAAAAGTTTTGCAAATTAACTTACACACATTTTGCATTGATAAAAGTTTTGCTTCGTGCGGCGTCTTTGACAGTTTTGACTGCAATTATTAATTCTTTTTCCCTGCACGCAATTTGTGAGGGCAAAAGATATTTTAAGCCAATATTGAATTATGTTGGAATGCAGCAGTATGACATTTAAGAGAACTTAACTTTTCTCTGCAAAGAATTTAAATTGAATTAAATTTGATGTGGGCCTTTACAAGGGAAGATTATCTTTGTCATTTAAGTATAAATCTCAAATGTAAATAAATATAGAATATAATAATAATAGAGTCAGAGAGAAAATCTATATTATTATTGATATATTTATTATTATGTATTTAGATTTAAATATATTATTAAAATATATGTATGTATAATAATAAATGTCATACATATGCTGAGAAACGACTCAAAGAGGCATCAATTGCATTGCGTCTTCATCGAGTTTGTTAGCTATCGAATCGCTTGATTGAGTTTGATGAAGCATAAAGTCTTTTGTATGTATTAGTATGTGAGCGAATGCTGTGAACGCTCAACACATTAATTGTATTCGTGAATTGAGTGTGTCCACATAAATGTGAAGATCATTTACATAGACTTCTTTAGTCATTTGCTCACTCTCTAAGTCTCATTGTGCGAACGTCAATCGTAACTCTCCCTAAACGATATTTAAAGAGCTTCACACGAATAAACAAACTCTTGCTATGAGCGAGACTGAATAAATATGATTTTATTCCGATTAATCTCATGAATAAAGCTAAAATAATACAATTAAAGTCAACTAATATTTGTAAGTCCAACTCAAGCCTATAAAGATTTTGATTAAAGCTTCAACTTGTTCCAAAATTTAAAATTCAACAGATTTTCTAGTTATTTATAATAATTTTATTAAATTATATATTTAAATAATTTTTTTTTTTTTAGCATTTTTGAATATTTGTTAGTATTTCTATTAATTTAGATATTTAAAAATTATATATACTTTATATATAAAAACATTGTTTAGCTTATTCGAATTAAAAAAAATATATATATATATATATTTTTTTTTAATATTCCAAAATTTTATATAATTGATTTTCTAGCCTATTCCAATATTTTTAAAAAATTTGTATTATTTTAAATATAAATAAAACTTGATTTTCTAGCTTATTCGAATATTTTTGGTATTTATATTAATTTTTATATTTGATATTATATTTAAATAAATTTTCTAACTGACTTGAATATGTCATATATTTATATTAATGTAGATGTTTAAAATTTATATTTAAATATATAATTTAGATTATTCAAATATATATATCTTTTTGTATTTATATTCATTTAGATATTAAAAAATTATATTTAAATAGATTTTCAAACATATTCGAATATTTTTTAGTATTTATATTAATTAAAAATTTTTTAAAATTCTATTTAAATAGATATTTTAACCTATTCGAATATTTTTGGTTATTTATATTTAATTAGATATTTTAAAAATATATTTAAATAGAGTTTCAAGTTTTTCGAATAGTTTTTAGTTTTTATATTAATATAGATATTTAAGAATTATAATTAAATAGAATTTTAAGCTTACACTAATATGCCAGATATTTATATATAATTAGATATTTAAAAATTATATTAAAATAGATTTTCATGCTTATTCGTATATTTTTTAGCAAAAATATTTATTTTAGATATTTAAAATTTTAATTGCAATAGATTTTCTAGCTGACTCTGCCATGTATTTATATTAATTTAGGTATTTAAACATAACACTTGAGCTTTCATTAGGTCGGCGCATCCCCTTGCAGGTGTGTTAATTTTCTACCACAAACTTGTTTTCCAATTCAAAATGCAGCACTTGAGATCTACAACAGACATAACGCATAAAGTTATGTTGCCAAACACTTGTGTGTGTGACGTTGACCGAGCTACTACTTTATGACTTTAAGAGTGCGGCCTACCTTAGCATAAATACTTCAGAGGCAAGACTCTGGAGCTTAAGATAAGGCGGCTGCATGGGCTGCAGTGTTGACAGCAGCGACAGAGCTGACCGACTAGTCTGAACTGGAATTATTACTAATGTCATAGGAGCGAGGCGACAAAAATATATAGTCCTTTCGTTCTGGCTATGCCCAAAACAAAATGAAAAAAAAAAAAAAAAAGAAACTGACAGGGTGAGACACAGGAGGAAAGCGCATCAATCACAGAAGAATTATGTTGGGGTAAACAAAAGCATTTGTCATGCAACAGCAGACAACAACAACAAAAGCAGCAAAAGTGTTGGAGTTGCAAGTGCCAACGGATTGAGGACATTAGCTTGAAAAGCTGCTGCTGGGCTGAGTTTGGGCTAACCGGTTAGCTCCTGGCCAGCAGCTCTGTCAACTCTTGGCTGGCCAAAAGTTTAGCCCGCACACGCATGCACACAAAAACCAAGCCACATAAATCTGTGCCCGGCAAAAAGGTGTGTATCCATGCCGCAGTCTCTATGTATGTGTGTGTGTGTGTGTGTGTGTGTGTGTGCTTCAACTCTTGAGTAATTGCACACATTTAAAATTCTTTTCACACTTGATGCCAAAGGCAAGGCTCACTTTGCCACTTGTCCGCTGGGCAGCTACGTTGCAATTGAAGTTTGGGGTCAACATTCGCCAATTTCTCATCAAGTATTTATGCATAATTTTACAAAGTGCATACGAGTCGCTTTAACTGCCCCCCCACAGGCGGCACGAACGCTTACTCATGTTCGTTTTCGAGCTAAATACTTGGCTGTAGTTATTAAATTTTATGCACTTACTCCAAGTCATTTTCCCCTGCATCCACCCACATGATGAGACTGCGGGCCAGCTTCGAGCTTCTTGGCTAAAAATTTGCATTTAAATGAGTTTAGCCCAAAGGCAGCGTATCGAAACTAAATATTTGCCATGTGGCAGTGGCAGAGGCAGTGTCAGCCAGCAGGTTATTTTTACAACTTATGCAACAATGCACACATGTACACAAATATTGTGGCATGCCACACACGAAGTTGAGCCAAAACCTTTGCCCAAAGATACATTTAAAATTTTACTTGTGTACAGATATGCAACAGAGTAAATAATTAAATTATTTAAAATATTGTATTTTATTTAAAAGATAAGCAAATTCTCATTTTGCTAATGCCAAATGCTTTTCAAATTTATATTTTTCAATTTTACTGTAAAAATATATTTACTTAATCAATTTTTATTTACTATATATGTATGAATATGTTTAAAATTTAGTTCCAATGATTATTAGATGTTGCTTAGAGAAAAAAATGGTCACTTTTTTTTATTAAGTATTTGTCTAACAACAAATGTAATTTATATTAAATATATTTTAATCAAAAATATACAGACATAAATATAATGTATAGTTAAATAACAAATTTTGTAATTTTTCGTAAATATATTTTAATAAAAAAATTACAGATATATATTTAAAGTATAGTTGAATAAAAAAAAAAATAATAAAGTAATAAATTTATTTAAAAATCATTAAATCGATACATTTTTATTAAATATTTTTTGATTAAAAAACTACAGATATATATTTTAAAGTATATTTGAATTTGTTATTAAATTATAAATAAAAAATTATATATATATTTAAATGGAATTAAAGTACATTTATTTTAATTTAATTCTTCATCATGACTAGCTCACATATTAAATACACAAATTAAAAACTTTATTTTTTCATTAAAAACTTATATATTTTATTATATAAGTTTTCTTTACGAAAATATTTATAAAAAATTAAAAAAAAAAAACTTTAAATTAATTTAATAATTTTTACTTTCCTTTTTTATATTAGTTTTAATTATCTGTTTACATAAATAATATATTTATATAATTAATTAATATTTACTATATTATTTTTTATTTTAGTTTTTATTAACTATTAACTAAATAGCGAACATTATATTTATTAGCAGCAAAAATTCTATATACAATATATGTAAACGTAATATATATATATATTATAAATATAAATAAATATTAACTTTAATATGATGTAATGTAATAAATAATGTTCAGCACAAAGTAGCTAAAAGAATAAAAATATATTTAATAAATCTAATTTTTTACTTTGTCACATATGTATATATGTATGTCATATATACGTTTATCATGTTCCTCTATTTTCGTGAATAATATATTTTAACTCTTTTACATTTTAGCAAATGAATTAATAATTCAAAATGTATACAAAATATAATTTAAAACATTTTCTCACTTAGTATATAATCTCTGGCATATCTCTCCATTAAATATCGATTTCGTGCATATAATCATTTTATGTAATATTTTGAAAACTTGAATCTAACTTATTTCTATTTTCGATGGCAACTTAAAGTGCTCAGTTAATGCCCAGAAGCTAAGACCTAACCGATATGCTTGAAAATGTTATTCGGCAGCAAACAAAACCAACAGACCAGAAATAACAAAAACAACCAAACCAGCAACAACAACAACAACAACAACTGTAATAGCAGTAGCAGTAGCAACAACAACAAGCATCTTAATATGTACAAATAGAACAAAGTGACCAAAAATGTTTTGCAATTTGTTGCTTATTTTCTTATATTTTTATAATATTTTACTAAATTACTTACACAATTTTTGGAGCGCAGCTGTTACCAGACTAACAACAACAACAACAACAACAACAAAAAGGCAACAACAAGGACAACACAAATATTTGGAATGCATACAAATGCAAGCGGGAAGCGGGAAATCTACTGAACAACTAAGTGGCTAACAGACTAGGTGGAGGAGAGGGATGCAGCAGCAGCAGCAGCAGTAGAAGCTGAAATAAGTGCAAGCTGGACAAAGTCATGGAGCAGGCTGAGCAAACTAATTGAAGCTGCCTTGGGGCGCACACGAAAATGTGTGCCAAATTTTGAAGAGCTTGTGGCTTGGCTGCTTTAAAATTGACTAAGTTTTTGCAAATGAAGAAAAGTCTCGACTCAGTCAATGTGTGCTAAATCAACTGTCGGGCCGTTTACCCAACCAATGACCTTTTGACATGCACATGCTAAGAAAAAGAGAGAGAGAGAGAGAGAGGGAGAGAGAGAAAAAAAATAAAACAAGCTAAGCAATGTACTTAAACAACCAGAACAGCAACCAGAACAACAATATCAACAACGGCAACAACAGCAAGAGCAACTGCAATAACAACAATGACAGCTTGACAACTTACTCGGTATTATGCGACAAAATATACCCTGTAAATGTCAGCTTACTGGATTACAACTTATTTTGAGCTACATAAAAATTAGTAAAAGAAAGGGAAAAGTATTTAGTTGAATATTTAATTTAAATAGGGTATATTTTAATGCAATTTTCTAAAAGGCGCGAAATCAATTAATTATATTAATTATATAATTATATATTAATTATTTATATATACATATTTCTGCTTAAAGAAATATTTACATTTTAAATAAAAGAATATATTAATTTTAATAACTAAAATTATTGTCATATTTAATAATGTATAATTAAATATTTATTTATTATTTGTGTAAGTCATTTATATATAATTTATTATAACATTAATTTTAAGAGTGTAAAAAATAATTTTTTACTGAATTCAATGATAGTTTAAAATGAATAATTAAATTTAATACATAAAACTCTTTTTTTTATAATTTTTTTTTTGTTTTTTTTTTTTTTTTTATATCAACAAAAATGTTATATTAAATCAAAGGTGATAATTTAATTTTTATTTCTATTTAATTTTAATTTGTATTTTCTTATTTAATTCTTTTTTTCATTTATTTAAAACAAATATTTTATTTAAAACAAATATTTTTGTACTTAAATAAAAAAAATATATTGATATAAAATATACAAACTAGCTTGCATTATTAAAAGCATTTTATTATATTCAAAATAATTGTTTAATGAGTCAATTATTGATTTAAAATATTTTAGTAGATATATTTTTGATTAATCAAGTTTTTGGAAATATTTGTGTTTTACAAAAAAATATATTTTTTCTTAATTATATGGGCAAATCTTTTGATTTGAATATTTGAAAATATTTTTATTTAAAAAAAAATGTAGTAAATATATTTATATTTAATTAAATGAGCAAACCTTTTGATTTTAATATTTAGAAAAATTTAGATTTAAAAAATTTAGTATTTTTATTTAATTAATGGAGTCAAAATAATGGAGTATTTGTATTAAACAAAATTTAATAAATATATTTTTAATTAATTAAATGAGCAAATCTTTTTGTTTTTTTTTTTTTTTTAATTTAGAAATATTTGTATTAAAAAAAATGTAGTAAATATATTTATATATAAGTAAATGTTAAATCTTTTGATTTTAATATTAAGAAATATTTTATTATTATTATTTGTTCAATTAATTTTTCATTGACAAATTAAAGACTGGCATTAAAAAAATTTATAATTATAATATAAATTATGATTTTAATATTAAGAAATATTTCATTTGTGTAATTTATGTATATGTATATTTTATTTTATATTAATGTATATTTTATTTGTGTAATTAATTATTCATTAAAAAATTAAAGATTGAAAAATGTTAAAGTTTATACTGTTACATCTTTTTTAATTTTTTTTTTTTTTAATTTTGTTAAAATAATTACTTTGCACTTATCAGACCCTTTATAGTCTGTGCTACCTTGTTTCTTGTGTGGCGTCAACGACTTAACTACATAAACGTCGCATCGCCTACCCGATCTTCAGTTGCCCTCGCTTCCTTGCAGCATTTCTCTATTCATTTGCCGGCGACTGGGGGGCACTTTTTGCACAGCGTTGATTTCCGTTGCTGTATGTAAAAGTGCAACTTGAGGCGCACTCGCACTCAAGTGTGTGTGTGTGTGTGTGTGTGTGTGTGTGTGTGTCGTCGACTGGCTGCAAGTGGTTAGAAAACTAAACTGTTGCCATGTGACAAGTGGCAGCTTGACGACTACTATGGGAATGAAGGAGATGCCGGCGAGAGGACGACATCAACGTCAGCATCAATGACGCTTGGCGCGCACTTTACAACAAACAAAACGAGGCAGCTAGAGCTGCACCTGCTGCGATACAACTGAGAAGCCAGATGATGATGATGTTCATGATGATGATGAGAATGACGATGACTTTGGCCTGCTGTTGTTTTAGTTAAAAACTCTAGTGCACACTCAAAATTGCCACAAAAGGCAACAGCAGCGGCAACAACAGACGCCCATTTAAGCACTCAAGTAATGAGTCGTCTCGCCAGCAAGTGCAGTCAAAAGGGTTAAGTACAGGAATTTAAGGGACACACTCACACATGCAACAATGTCTATTGAACCTCATGTGTCCGGGGTTAAAGTTGAAGCTGCTAAGCTCAACACTCTTAGTCGTAGAGCTGAACAACACAGTCACTTGAATCGCACAATACATTTAATACCGAAATCGGATTATGAATTTCATATGTGAGCGGGGGGCCAAGGCGATATACTTATTATATAAGACGCTTGAGCAGATTGTCAATGCTCGGGCAACAGGCAACGGGCAACAGGCAACGGGCAGACATGCAGCAAGCAACAATTGAAAATCATTTGAAACCTTTCAAATGCCGCACAAAAGAAATTGATTTCATTTCAATACTCGCCCCATGCCAGAAGATTTGATTTAAATTTACACGATGCTCTCACTCTCTCACTCTGGCCTTCAAAGTCAGGCAGCTGCCGGCCAGCGCTCGATGAGAATAAAAATGTGCTCGAACTGGATGAAGATGGGGAGACAGAAGATGGCAGGTTGGTAGATGAGAGACGGGTTGTGGATGGGTGTAACCAGAAGCTGGTGTCCATTGCAGCTGTCTGTTGCATTTGCCGGTCAAAGTGAGAGATGCATAAAAGATATGACTTGAAGAAATTCAATAATGTAGGCGAATTGGAGCGCATTTAATCCCAAGCTGAAATGGTAGGCAATGCAAATAAAGCGAACAAAGTGTTGAAGGATGCAATTATTTGTGCGAAGCAGAATGGCAAGAAAATAACATTCAGGACATTCCCTTCTAATACAGTTGAGCATGCACTTTTGCAAATCAGTTCTAATTTAATAGAAACAAACAATGAGGCCAAGCGAAGAACATACAGAGGCGCACAAGCTCAAATATGTAGAGAAATAATTTGATAGAAAACTATAAATCCATCAATTGATCAATAAATTCATTCAAGCGCTCAACTAAATTATAACTAAGCTCGCTTTAACCTGAACGCACTTCAAGCTAAAGGGTCTGGCCCGGTCTGGCCCGGTCTGGCCTGTTTAAGTAGCCGTGAGAAAAAACTTTGATTGAGGGGCATATGAAATCAGGATAATTTGAAATTTGAATGGGGGGGTGGCAGGTTCTACACCTTTTTGGTGACCCTTCAGCTAGTTAGCTTCCAGGACATTAGGCTTGCAAAGGAGCTTAGCAAATTTGAGCACCCTTTCGGAGTAATTCAATTAGCAGTAAATCTTTACAAATAGCCAACTAGACAACTGGACACCTCAACACGGACAGACTTTTATTTTTAATATAAATTATGGGAAGTCGAGCTTAGTTAATAGTGTAGTTGTTCCCTTTTGGCAACAAAAGGCTTAGCGTGGCTGGATTTATCTATTCTATTTTGTAATTTTTAATTTCGCAACTAATGCGATTATTCACGCCTGACAGCGCACGCTGGCAATAAAAATGACCAACGTGTAAGCCACGTTTAACACTCGGTTTATTTTTAGTTAACAGCCCAGGCGCCAAACAAAAACAAAAAGCATTCTCACTGCAACTCAGTTCAAAATGCAAGACTAAGAGATATGCTGTGGACTTGGCATAATAGAGATAGATGCGGAAATTCTTTTATTTATAATAAAAACTATTCATTAGATAACCTTTATAGTATTTTAATTCAAAATAATGTATAATGAGTTATAGTTGAATATTTATTATATTTCTGCTCTGTTTGAGAGATCAACCAATTCATTCGCTCTCTCACTCTCAGCAAGAGACTTTGCTTCATTTCGATTGACGTTGGTACAATGAGACTTAGTATGTGAGCAAATCACTCGAGAAGTC